>PVJS01004189.1:37245-70738 GCA_004027185.1 Glis glis
CTCTTTCTCTCTCTCTCTCCTCTCTCCTCTCTCTCTCTCTCTCTCTCTCTCTCCCTCTCCCTCTCTTTACCTAGTGAGGCCCTCTGCAACTTCGTGAGACCCGGTTTCAAAATTAAAGCATAAAAAAATAGGGCCGGGGGTGTAGCGCGGAGGTAGAACGCCCCTGCGTTCAATCCCCGGTGCCGCAAAAAAAAAAAAATCAACTAAATGGACAAGCATTTAGCTAGACTTATCAAGAAAAAAAGATTCAAATTACTAAAATTAGAAATAAAAATTACATTACTTCCACCTTTACAAAAGTGAAAGGGATTATACGAGAGGACTATAAGCAATGGTATATCAACAAATTAAGTAATCTAGATAAATGCAAAAATTTCAAGAAATGCATAAACTACCAAAACTGACACAAGAAGAAATAAAAATTTGAACTTCTCTATGATGAGAGATTAAATCAGTTATCAAAAACCACCAACAAAGAAAAGCCCAAGACCTGATGACTTCACTGCAGAATTCTACATAACATATAAAAAGAAGAATTAGCACCAGTCCTTCTCAAATTCTTCCAAAATATTGAAGAGGAGGAGACACTTTGTAACTGTATGAGGCTAGTAGAAGAAAGAAAACAATAAAAACTATTATCCTGATGCCACACCAAAGAAAGACACCACGAAGAAGGAAAGCTATACACCAATGTGCCTTACGCATATACCCCACTTGCGGGTTCAACACATTCAAAAAAATCAACATAATATACCACACTACAAGAATGAAGAAAAACCAGTTAGCTGATATAACAAAAGATCTTTGCAAAATTCAACACTCATTTGTGCTTAAAAAGTCAAATAAACTACAAGTAGAAGAAAATCTCCTTGACATGATAAAAGGCAAATTCACAGGCAATACTATAGTCAATGGTGAAAGACTGAAAGTTTTCCCTCTAAGATGAGGAACAAGACAAGTATGCCTTCGTTTTACCATTTCTATTCAATACCATACTGGAAGTTTGAGCCAAGAGCACAGATAGCTCAAGAAAAACAAGAGAAACAAACCAATTTAAAAATGAGCAAAATACATGAATAAACATTTTTCCAAAGAAGAGATGAAATGGCCAATAAGCACATGAAAGTTACTCAACATCATTAGTTAATAGGGAAATACAAACTGAAACTCTGATGAGATGCCATTCATACCTATTTGGATGGTTATAATTTAAAAAAATGAGAGCTGGGCATTGTGGCGCACGCCTGTAATCCCAGTACTTGGGAGGCTGAGACAGGAGGATCACAGGTTCAAAGCCAGCCTCAGCTACTTAGTGAGGCCCTCTGCAACTTAGCGAAACCCTGTTTCAAAATAAAGAATAAAATAGGGTTGGGGTTGTAGCTCGGAGGTAGAATGCCCCTGAGTTCAATCTCTAGTACCGCAAATAATAATAATAATGATAATAATAATAATAATATAATAATAATAATAATTTTAAGAAATGAAAAAAAGCAAGTGCTGGTGAAAACCTGGAGAAATTGGAATCCTTCTACATTGTTAGCAAAAATGTAAAACGGTGAAGCTGCTGTGAAAAATAGTGGCGCCATTCCTCAAAAACTTAAACACAGAATTAGCATATGATCCAGTAGTTCCAATCCTAGACATATAACCAAGAGAACTAAAAACAAGTATTCGAATAAAAACTTGTGCATGAATTCTCATAGCGGCACCATTCATAGCTGTCCAAAGGTCCAAAACAATCCCCAAAGCCCATCAGCTGATGAATGGATAAGCAGAATGTGGTGTACTCATACAGCAGAACATGATTCAGCTATAAGAAGTAATGAAGAACTGATGCATGCTAAAATATGAATAAGCCTCAAAAACATCATGTTAAGTGAAAGAAGGCAGACATGAAAGATCACATACTATATGATAGTTCCATTTATATGAAATATCCAGGACAGGGAAATCCATGGTGACAGAAGCAGACGAGTGGTTGCCAGGGGCTGGCAGGATGGGGGAGCAGTGGTGGATGTTTAATGGGCACCAGTTTCTTTTGGGCATGATGAAAATGTTAGGAACTTGATAGAGGCGATGGATGCACAACACTGTGAATGCACTAAGTACCGCCAAATAATACAATCTAAAATGCTTAATAGCTAATTTTTGTTATGTGAATTTACATCCATAAAAGCAAAAAGGCTACCAAAATGCTCAGATGCCAAATGCATTTGGTATCTAGATAACTCCCCAAAGTTATCTAGAGATTTGTTGCAATCCTAATCAAAATTCTGGAGGAATTGGATTCATTCATTCATTAATTCATTCATTGTGGTACTGGATATTGAATCCAGGAGCATTCTACCTCTGAGCTACACACCCAGCCCTATTTTACTATTTTTTTTTATTTTGAAACAGGTTCTTGCTAACTTGCTGAGGCTGAACTCGAACTTTCAATCCTCCTGTCTCATACTCCAAAATACTAGGGTTATAGGGATGCTCCACCTTTTTAGTAGAAATTTACAAGCTGATTCTAGTATCTATGTAGAAATACAAGAAGCTAAAAAAAAGCATGTTAATTTAAGCAAAACAAAGAGAGGAAATTAATTCAATGCTTATTATAAATGTATCATAATTAATATAGTGTTATATCTGTAACAATAGACAAATTGACCAACGCTACCAATGAGTCCAGAAGGAAACCCATGAAGTCTTGTTGGATGACAAAAATGGCACTACCAAGCAGAGGGGAAAGACAGATAAAAATAAAAATCTGGCACATCAAATATATATGGGGAGCTGGGTGTGGTAACACATACCTGTAATCCCAGTACTTGGGAGGGTGAGACAGGAGGATCACAGGTTGAAGACCAGTCTCAGCAACCTAGCAAGACCCTGTTTCAAAATAAAAGATAAAATAGGGCTGTGGGTGAAGCTCAGAGGTTGTTCAATCCCCAGTACTGCAGGAAAAATTACATATATATGTAAATATATATGGTTGTAGAGCAATTAGAATTCCCATATCTAGTTGATGGGAACATGATACATTTGCAAATACTTTGCAAATTATTGGGGATTGCTTACTAACATTGAATATAGGTATATCTTATGATCTAGAAATTCTCTCTCAGATTTGAGAAAACCTGGTTGCCTTAAATCTATCCCTGAGTTGAAACACTCACTTATTTGAGGTACTTTCTCACAATATAATTTGTAGTCATCACTGATCATCTTTATGGCCATCTTTGGATTCTTATAGCAGAGCTCCCCAAAGGTCAATTTGTTGATGTCTGCGAAGAAAGGAAAAACAGAGATAGAGTCTATTTATCCACTTTTAGGTTCAAAGATTTATTTACTTCCCCTGAAGTTATTGCCTTTAAAATGTAGGAAAATAGTGTTTAATGGAATGCTTCCATAAAAAATACACGTTTTCTAAGCCAAATCAGAAGCAAGGAAATACAGCCTCCTCTTCCCTCCAGGATGAGAGGACTCTGCCCTTCTCTGGAAAGCCTGACCCATGGGGATTTCTGCCTGAGAGATACTAGTGTACAGAGCTATAATATGAACGAGTTACTAATTGTTAATGCATACATACAAGAAGAATCTCATTCAAATGAATGCTGACCCCTCCAAAGCAACCACCTCTTGTAAGGAGGAGCTGCAAATGAATTCTAGAGATTCCGCTATTGTTTCAAAAATCTGATGTACTTAGAGGTAATATATGGCAAACGATATGTGAGGGCCTTTCCCATTCTTGGCTTTGACTTTGGAAATTAATTTTAGAATCGATAGTTCATATGCCTCCATAGCATCAAAAACTGCAAATTGTTGTTCTTTGGGGTGGGGGAGATTATTTTTTTCTAGAAACGGCCATACATCATTTGTAGTAACACACAGTGAATTCAGAGGGAATTTTTTTTTATCCAAAATGTGATGGGACAGTAAAGCTGAGCTAACAAGAGATGTTTTAACGACATCCAGAACAGTAACCTTTTGCCTCTGACCAAGATGAAAATACTCATATTTGTGTTGAGTTCTGGTGTTCAGAGTACATTGAATTCACAGAGTTCTCCTGGACCTCTCCAGTCAGTCCAGTTCTTTCTGAGGTTAACTTGTTGGAGTCTGGATGGAATCCTGGGGTTTGGACTCATAAATGTCAATTGTCCTTATGTTGTCCGCATCATCATTGTTGCGGTTGTTGTCATTGTTGTCATCATGGTCGTCGTCGTCGTCAACATCATTATCATCAGTCTGTCAGCCAGGAGAATCTGGCCCCGGGTGGTGAGAACAGCAGAGTGTTTCTGCGACGGATCCAGGCTTCTAGTCCAGGCTCACTCCCTATCTTGCTGAACAACCTTGGGAAAGTCTTTTCACCTTCCTGGGACTCATGTCCATAATAGACGAGAGTACTCTAGCTCTGGTTCTCTGTGATTTATCCTGTAGCCTGGATGGAAGCATCCGCCTGCCTGAGGATCAGGCCCCAGCTTGGGTAAAAGCAAAGACATTCCTTTATCAGGCCAGATGTGTGCTCCCACAGAGCAGTGGTAGAGGGAGTGATGGGCATGTTGACAGGCGGCGGAGTCTGCGCAGGGTGGTTCTCACTCTCCCCAGCCACCCCTGGCACTCCACAGCCACAAGTCGTGCCCATCGCCCAGCAGGTGTGTGGTGGCATTTACCATCCATCCTGTCTTCTACTTTTGTCATGATTCCTGGGAGAAATTCTGGAATGTTCTGGTTTTAGAGAGAAGGTGGAACCTCTGAGGTAAGAAAGAAGACCTGTTCCTGCTACATTGAAACAACTATGCCCAAGTATATCCCTGAGGGTCAATCCCCCAGGGCATCTTGTTCTGTATTTGTTTATAGAGCGTACATCAAAGTTGTTTTAAGGATTGGATGTTACATTTTTTGGTAATCTATGAAGTACCATTTATTGAACACCTGCTTGCTGTGTGAATACATTACCTAGAATCCTCTCAATGATCCAGCAAAGTACAGGTCGCTATCCCCATCCTATGCATGAAGAAATGAGGTTCAGAGATATGAAGCAACTTGCCCGGCTCACAGGGTAAGTGGTCTTTTCAAGCTTTTGTACTTCTACTTTAACAGTGCATGTACTGTTTAACAAGTCATGACTCATTAGTATGTCAATAGATAAGTTGGGTCATTGTTAGGTTTTACAACATGGAATAGGATAGAACAGACAATGTTAGGGCACACCATCTTTTCTTTTATTCTCCTTTCTTTTCTTTCTTTTTTGTAGTAGGGATTGAACCCAGGGACATTCTACCTCAGCGTACACCCCTAGCCATATTTCATTTTGAAACAGGGTCTCACTAGGTCACTGAGGGCCTTGCTAAGTTGCTGAGTCTGGCCTCAAACCTGCAATCCTGTCTCAGCCTCCTAAGTACTGGGATTACAGGTATGTGCCACCACGCCCGGCTAGGGTACATCATCTTATGTAATAAGAAGAAGTATTGTTTTGTGAAAATTTTGCATGTATTTGAGGAATCATGAGGTCAAATGTATTTAATGTGGATTGAAGTTTGGGAAATACTGCAGTTCTCCAACTCCTCAGCTCCGATAATTAAAAATAAAATCTATTTGAATTTGAATAATATCTCTAACATTTATATTGAACTCTTACTATCATTGTAAAATATTATGAAGAAAGCTTTCATAGAAGACCTCCGGTTACCTTCATAGCAAGTCTGTTGTTATTCCCGTTTTACACAAGGGACTCTGGTTGATAATGGAGAACCCTCAGCGGGGCAAGGGAAGTGGTACAAGGAAGGGAAGGGCAAGAAAGAAGCGAATCAGTGGAATTACTATCATAAACAATATGCACATGTGAAAATATACCAACATCATTCTCGGTACTTCATACGGGTGGGGAGAGGTGGGGGAGACACTAAGAGCTGTGTGCATATATATTAACATCAAATAGATATTCATTGCGATGTAAGACTCCAATGCACCAATAAAAGCATGTTAAAAATAAATAAAAAATAAACTAAAAACAAACAAACAAACAAAAATGAGAAAACTGGGACTTAGGTAGGGGTTAAGTATATTGCTCAAGTTTCCACTGACAAAAGCAGAGCTAGCAGATGACCCCAGACTCAGGGGAAAAAGAGCCTCGTGCTCCTGACCACTTCTGTCCACTGCCTGGGCGGGCTCGTGTGTTATGGAAACGGAGGCAGGTGGCTGTTAAAAATACTTCATAGAGATGCTCTTGGACCTGATTCTGGAAGAGTGTGGTGAGGCAGAACATCAGATGCATGGCATGACATATTCAATGTGAATTGTGGGGATGTTTTGGCGGACCGGAATCTGCCCAAGATGTGAGTGCTCTGGCTTCCTCTGAGCCAGTAGGAGGCACTGTCTGGATTAAAATCCTTCATCTGCCACTTAAGGTATGACCTTGGGAAGGTCACATCCTCTCTGTGCCTCAATTACTTAGTACTTAACCTCATTTTATTCTGAAGATCAAACGAGGTAATCTTTGCATTACACAGTACTGACACAGCAAATAATCACTAAATTTTAAATAATTAATATTACCCAGTTGCCTCTATGTAAAGGTCAAAAAGTATTAGAGCAACTGATCTTACCTTCCAGAAGCACCGGAGACTTCAGTTCTACCTGGAGAGACCCACTTTGTCTCAGGTCCTCGGTAGCTATCTTTTGCCACTGCCTAGGATCCATTTCCTCCATGTTAGCCAAAGCTTGGCTTAACTCCAGAGATTGCTGAACCCTCTTATAAAGAAGAATGTTATCTTCTTTGCTTATAGATTCTCTTTTATGCCACCGGGCTTTGATGAACCGGGTCTGGGTCTAAGAGAAGTGGGTAGGGAGCAGACAGCATTTGCTATAGGCATTAGACCAGAAGCAAGCGTGGTGTCATAACTCAGTCCTCTGTGCCTCCCTGTCACAAAGACTTATGCTGATCTCTTCAGTCTGTTGAAACCATTGCTCCTTTATACACTAGCCTCCTCCCCTCTTTTAATCAAACCCATTTTCTTTTTTATAAATTTATTCATTGGTGCATTTTCATCATACATCACGATGAAGTTCAGAGTGAGACATACAATATACACAGCATTTGTGAGCCTCCCCCAGCTCTTACCCTGTTCCCTCACCCACCCCATGCATGACGTTGAGGTTGGCATTGATAAATTTCTGTATGAACATCATGTCCATTGAAGTATTCCCTTCATGGAATCTCCCTCCCTCCACCCCCTCTCTCCCTTAGGCCCCCTCCATCACGCTACTAGGATTTCTCCTCCTTAGTCTGGAGTCCCTCCTGGATCCCAATTTCTCCCTAGCTTCCACATATGAGGGAAAACATCTGACCTTTCACTTTTTGTAACTGACTAATCTCACTTAGCATAATATTCTCCAGTTCCATCCATTTCCCTGAAAATGACATAATTTTGTTCTTCTTTATGGCTGAATAGAATTCCATAGTGTGTATATCCCATAATTTTGTAATCCAATCATTTGTTGATGGACACCTAGGTTGGTTCCATAATTTGGCTATTATGAACTGTGCTGCTATAAACATAGATATGTATGCATTACGATGGTGGTCTGTTAATCAAACCCATTTCCTGTAATGGAGAATTTCTATACCAATGTGACTTCTCTAAAGTCAGCTTATGCTTGGAGTCTTTTTCCTTGAGAGGTTTACCTTTAGAACATCAGGGACCATATCAATCTCTAATTGCTCTGAGGCATAAGTCATAATTTCATTGACTTTAACAGATAAGCCTTCTAAAACAGCGGTAGTCTCTCCCCTTAACCTCATAATTCCTCCCCAACCTGAAGGCCCTCCTACTGTAAAAATGAGAAACCAGTAGTCCTCTTCATCCAGGAATTCATCATACCAGGGGCTGAGCACCTGAAATCCAAACACAACACGAGCATTATGAGGTGGGGCTCAGCTGGCTTCATCTTTCCGGCTTGTATCCACCATGGAGCGGAGTAGGCTGCAATTCTAGATTCTCTAAACTGGAGACCTAATGGAACAGCCAAGATCAGCTATGACCAACCAGTAGGCATTTCTTTATTTCTTTGAAGATAGCAGCTCATAGACCCTGTCTCTAGGTCTCAGAGAATAGTCATAAATATACATTTCAAAGAGATACGAGGACTCGCAGAACAATTGTGTAATATCTGCCTATCACTTTATTCCTTCCCAAAGTTCTATCTTATTTGATTCTCTTTTACAGTGTATGTTTGGTCCTTTGAATCTGCAGGTTTCACATCTATAAGTTCAAACAACTGCAGATTGAAAAATAGTCTTCTGTGTCATTGTTCCCTAAACAATATAGAATAACAGCTATTTACCTTATATCAGGTATTATAAATAACCTAGAAATGACTTACATTATATGGGAAGATGTGTATAGGTTAATGCAAAGATGATACCATTTTATATAAGGAACTTGAGTATCTGCACACTTTTGTACCTGTGGGAGTCCTGGAACCAATCCCAAGGAACAACTATAGTATCCTCAACATATCTATAAACTTACAAATTCACGAATATACTATAAAATCTGATTTTGTCCCAATTTACAACTTACATATGAGAGCAGAGACAGAGAAATTAAATAATTTAGACTTTGTGTTTGTCCAAGACCTCAAAGCCAAATGATGGCAAAACCAGTATTTGAACCATTAGTTTTCCCTCTAAACCCTGTGGACTCTGTCCCCAAGTCCACAAGTCAGAAGAGAGGAAACAGACATATTCGCTGACATGCTATAGGTACTCAGCAGTGTCTAGATCATTGGAGGATGGTTGGACATAGATGGGCGAAAGCCAGAATTCTCACAGAGACAATGGTCTCAAACCAGAAGACAATCCCAGGTCATTTCCAACTGGGATGGATCGATTCAACAAATGCCTACTGGACATGAATATTCATCAGCACTAGGAGGACTGGGGAGACAGTAGTGACAACCTGACAAAGTTCCCTGCCCTCATGGGGAGAAAGAAAATAAGCAAAATAAGTTTAATCTACATCTAAATATCATATATACATGATTTTAAAAAATAGAATACAAGTACATTTATATAATAGATGTATATTATATGCCCATATACCTATAAAGATTATACATGTACTATATATACACAGTATATGCATGCATGTATGTATGTATTTTTTGTCTGTATGTGTTTTTAAAAAATTATTTTTGACCCTTTTACTGAGGCATGATTTGACATATGAAAAGCTGGAGAAGAAAATGTACACAATTTGATAAGTTTGAAGATACTTATACACCCATTAAGCCACCAACACACTCAGTACCATAAACCTATCGATTACCTCCGAAAGTGGTGGGTAGGTTTTCCTTCCTCGGTTTTTGTTTGTTTTGCTTTGTTTTCTTTTGAGGTAGGAGCACTTAACATAAGACCCACTCTCTTAGCAAATTTTTAAGTATACAATATAGCATTGGTGAATATAGTCCGTATACTGTAGATTCCAGAACTCGTTCATCTCTCATGTCACATTTTGTATGCTTTGATCAACACCTCCTCATTTCACCCCCCACCCCCCAGGCCCTGGTAACCACCATTCGACTTTCTGCTTCAATGAGTTTGTCTACCGTAACTTCAACATTTAAGTGAGATCATGTAGTATTGGTTTTTCTGTGTCTGACTTATTTCACATAGCATGATGTCTTCCAAGTCCCATCCATGTGGTTGCAAATGGCAGGATTTCCTTCCTTTTTAAGACTGAATAATACTTCATTGTATGTATGTGCCACACTTTCTACATCCCTCTACCCATCGCTAGACACTTGGGTTGTTCTCACATCTTGGCTATTGTGACTAATGCTGCAGTGCACGGGAGAGTGCAGGTATCTTTTTGAGATCCAGATTTCAATTCTTTTCATTGTATACCCAGAAGTAGGATTGCTATATCAAAACATAATTCTAGTTTTTGCTTTCTGAAGAATCTTCAACTGTTTTCCACACTGGCTGTCCCAATTTACATTCCTTCTCTCCACATCCTTGTCATTGTCCTTTTTTATACTATATTCATACTCCTGACTCATTGTGGAGATCATTTTGACTTGCATTTTGCTGGAGATCAGTGATGATAAGCACTTTTTTTTGCAGTACTGGGGATTGAACCCAGGGGCATTCTACCTCTGGGCTACACCCCCAGCCCTATTTTTTGTTCTTTATTTTGAAAAAGGTTCTCACTAAGTTGCGGAGGGCCTCACTAAGTGGCTGAGGCTGGACGCAAACCCAGATCCTCTGGTCTCAGCCTCCCAAGTACTGGGATTACAAGTGTGCGCCACCATGCCCGGCAATAGGCACTTTTTAATACACCTGTTGTCTGCATGTATGTCTTCTTGGGAGAAATGTCTATTCAGGTCTTTTGTACACATTTTAAATAATTTTAAATAATCCATCCCAGTTGCTCAAAACTTTTATTATTCAGGGTCTTTGTGGTTCCAAATGAATTTTAGGATTTTTTTCTATTTCTGTGAAAAAATGTCATGACAGTGTATATATCAATGTCTATATATATATATATATATGTATATATATATATGTGTATATATGTGTATATATATATGTATATATATGTATATGTGTATATATATATGTATATATATATTGCTTTGAATAGTACAGATATTTTAACAATATTAATTCTCCTAACCTATGAACATGGGATATCCTTCCTTTCGTGTCTTTTAAAAATTCTTAGTGCTGGGGATGTGGCTCAGTGGTAGAGTGCTTGCCTAGCATGCACAAGGTTCTGAGTTCAATCCCCAGCACTGCAAATAAAAAAAGGAAAAATCCTTTTATCATCATCTATAGTTTTAAATGTATAAGTCTTTTACCTCCCTAGTTAAGTCCTAAGTATTTTATTCATTCTGATATTATTTTGTTTTGTATAGCATTAGGGATTGAACCCAGGGGCATTCTACTTCTGAGCTACACCTCCAGCTCTATTTTATTTTGAAACAGGGTCTCACTGTTGCTGAAGGTCTCGCTAAGTTGTGGAGGCTGTCCTCAGATCTGCAATCCTCCTGTCTCAGCCTCCCAAGTACTGAGATTTCAGGTGTGTACCAGCATGCCTGACTTCTGATACTATTTTGAATGGAATTATCTTCTTAAATTACTTTTTGGATAGGTCATTGGTAGTATATAGAAATGCAACTGATTTTGTTTATTATTTTTACCTGTAACTTTATCAGATTTGCTTATTGATTCTAATAGGTGTGTGTGTGTGTGTGTGTGTGTGTGTGTGTGTGTGTGTGTGCGTGTGCGTAGGGGGTGGCTTTAGGTTCATCTATCTATAAGATTATGATACCTTCAAACAGGTAGTTTTATTTTATTTCTGATTTGGTTGCTTTTTCTTTTTCTTGTCCAATTTCTCTGGCTAGTACTTCATGTGGAACAGGAGAGGCAAGAGAGATCATTCTTGCTTTGTTCTGAATTTTGGAAGATTTGAGCTTTTCACCATTAAATATGATGTTAATAGTGGGATTTTCATAAATGGTCTGTACTGTGTTGAGTTACCTTCCTTCTATACTTAATGCTTTGAAGTTTTGTGTGTGTCATGAAGAGGTGATGAATTTTATTTAGTGCTTTTTCTGCATCTATTCAGATGATCATGTGATTTTTATCTTTCCTTCTGTTAATATGCTCTATCACATTGATTGATTTGCATATATTGAGCCGTCTTTGTATCTGGGGATAAATCCTACTTGGTTGTGGGGTGTAATTCTCTTAATGTGCTACTGTATTGGGTTTGCCAGTATTTTGCTCAGATTTTTGCATCTGTGTTCACCAGGGACATTTGCCTGTAGTTTTCTTATGATGTCATTGTCTGGCTACGATATTGGAGTGATGCTGGCCTCATAGAAAAGGTTTCGAAGGATTCCCTCTTCTTCTATTTTTTGGAAAAGTTTAAGGAGGATTGGTATTGATTCTTTTTTTAAGTGATTGGTAGCATTCATTATTGAAGCCCTTTGGTCCTGGTCTTTTATTTGTTTGGAGCTTCTGATAACTTTTTTTTCAATCTTTTAAACTGCTTTTTAGAGTTTTCTTGGTGCAATATGATTATACATCATAGTGAGATTCAAAGTGATACATTCATATACATACACAGCATCTCTTGGGGTGGTTTCTTTCTAACCCCATCTAACTAGCCCTGTCCTTCCTCTCCATACATGTTAGTAAGGTTGTCCTTTTGAAATGTACCTAAAGCCAATTAATATTCCCAAACCCTTAGCCCCCTTGCTAACAGCCCTGCTCACATGAATAAACACTAGATCTCTCCTTTGTGCTGGGAGCCAGCCTGACCCTATCTCTTGGTCAGTGCCGTGCCTTCCTTCTGCTGGAGCAAGAAGTCCTAGTAGACTCATTCCTGTTGCTGGTGTGCCTCTGATTCTTCTGATGGCAAGCACAAGAACCCACCATCCAACATCATATCTACCAGTTGACTGCGTGCCTTTGGGCTAACTCACTCTTTGAGTCTCATTTTCCTCTGTTCAACAAAGACAACAATCCAACTCTGCCTCTTGGAGTTGCTAAGAAGCATAAAGGAGACAATGCGTGTGAGTGTGATTTTTAATGCGTTCTCAAATGCATTATAATGCACTAATTTGTTGTTTATATCCATTTTTGCTCCTCCACATCTACTCTCTGCCCTTCTTTACTCTGCTGTACCTGGGAAGATTAACCTGTAGAGACTACATCAACAGGCTCTCCTGTCCTCTGGTTGGATTCATCGACCAGATGAATAGAAAGTATCCTGGCAGGAGGTAGGGAAGCAGGAGAGCGAGCTTGGAATATCTATTCCCCCTGGTCCCTCCCAGCTGGGTCACTGTGGACTGGTTACACCCCTTAACTGATGATTACAGTCCTGCCAAGTGTCTCACTCCATGGGCGGCTGCTTCTCTCCTGATTCTAGTCATTGTTTCCTCTCCTCAATTTTTCAGGCTGAGGAATAGTAAAGATGCCCCGCCCTTAATGGCTTTGTGATAGGTAATGATGCTATCCCAGCCATCCCCCCTGCCCCACCCATTTCCTTGTAAGTTTTCCCTTTTGCTTGGCTCTCATATCTTATACAACTTAACTCTGCCATTAATTTTTATGCTATGTTCCTTACTTCTTGTATCCCGGACATTCCCTTGCTTTTATTTAATGCTTTGGGATAATAATAAACCATTCCTCCCAATTGTCTCTTTCCTGAATGGCCAGTCCAGGGAAGGGGAACCCTGCTTTTCAATAAATAATGTTTGTAACAGACTTCTTCAAACTTCCCTCAATAAAATATTCCAAGTTTCATGGTTTGGGGAGACTGCAAATAAAGAGGAAGGGGAGAAGGACGAGCAGGTGGATGCTGACCACTCTCTCTTCCCCCATTCTACTTCAGAGTTTTCGCTGGTTGATCAGAAGGTACAAAACTTGTACCTTAAGAGATTAACCAGCTTTTCAATATGTGGAGATGTGTGTGGGCAATTATATCGCTAACTTCATATAGATGACCAGAAAGGGTTCAGGGTCAGTCTTGACCTAATCTGAAGATACTAACCCATCTCTTTGAGGCACGGCCTACCTTGCAGATCTCCTTCTGGGCTTTGGGAATCCAGGGGTTCACATCCCCAGAAGGTAGCTGCTTCTTGAGACCCTGGATGATCTGAGATTTGAGTGGCAAGCGTGGACCAATCTGCTCATTCAGGTAGAGCTCACAGATTCTGTTGCCCAGCATGTGACGAAAGACTGCATTCCCGTTCTTCCTGTTGCTCATCAGGACATTGAGGAAATGGTGCAGGTCCTGCCAAAGGTCCAGGAGCTGGGTCTCCACCTTCAAGTTGAGTTTCTTCAGGTGGTCCCGGAAGGGGTTCCCTGCACAGGCGTCAGCACACAAGGCCCAGTGGGTGTACCGCATGGAGAGGCTCTCCCTGATGGCCTTCTTGATTGTAATCTGGGAGGAGTGATTGATGATAGGGGTGGAGGTCCGCAGGTGGCTAGAGAACTTTGTCTCAAAGAGGCCCTCCATTCGGAGGTGGCTCTTGGATTTCTTCTTCACACTGGACTTCTTGGCACAGTGATTCTCCTCCAGGGAACCACGTATTCTCTCCTTTGAAGAAGTCACTTTCAAGGAAGGAATTTCTAGCCCCTCCTCCTCCTGAGGCTTCATCTCCTTTGTGGGTGTACTGTTGACATCTGTCTTGGTGTCCATTTCCAGAAAGAAAGAGCCAGGGTCTATCAATTGCCACATCTTCCTCTTGGTCTTCCTGCTTGAATACTTCTTTGGGGAGTGGGGGTACTTACCGATGCTCATGTTCAGAGGGAGCCCTCCCCCGTGGGTGTAGCAAATACTGTACAGGCGAGTCTCATATTCCTGCATCACATTGTGGCAAGCTTCCTCGCTGGCCATTGTCATCCTGGCGTGGGTGTAAAAGTTGGGGAGCCAATAGCTCTGGAGTTTGAACAGAGCCACTTTCTGCATGTGGCTCAGAATCTCCCTTCTGGTGGTCGACTGGTTGGGATGCCAGATGGAGAGGTTCAGGAGGGACTCTGGAAAGAATAGAGAGAGTTGAAGGGTGAAAATGATGTGTTGATGGCAGCGGTGAGGGGAGAGGCCTTAAACTTTGTGCAAATGTCTGTGTGTACATAACATTACATTAGCTCCTCAAACAATTCTGGCAGGTGGACAGGTAAAACAGATAGTAGACCCATTTTTAAGGTGTGCACGGTACACTGTGACGCTTTCCTCTGATTATCCTCCCACTTTCCCATAGAAATGAGGCAGTTTATAGGATTCCTTGAATACTTTTTACACTACTGACTGTTATCATACAGAAAAGCAAAAAGTACAACAAAAGATGATGAAGAACAAGAGATACATACATCTGAATGGGATTCTTCAGGGTCAGAAATGACCAAAGGAAGGGGTTGGGACTGGATGACTTGAAGGGGATGAATCCTCTGGATCATAGTCAGTCCTTACTAGCCCTTATTTTAATGCTATCAATTTTCAACTATATGAATAGAGAAGAGTATGGCTAATCCCAAACAGCAGACCTTCTAGAATGCATTGGTATTTGGGTTTGAGATGCCTCCTCCTTCGGCAAAGAAGGATGAATGTGATGTTTTAGAGAAAAGGTTGGCAAACTTTTTAGGTAAAGGGCCAGACAGTAAATATTTTAGGCTTTGTGAACCCATACTGTTTCTGTAGCATAGTCTCCTGTCTCTGTCTGTCTTGTACTGGAGATTGAACCCAGAGGTGTTCTACCTCTGAGCTACACCCCCAGCCCTTTTTATTTTTATTTTAAAACAGGGTCTCACTAAGTTGCTGAAGGGCCTCGCTAAGTTGCCGAAGCTGGCCTTGAACCTGCGATCCTCCTATCTCAGCCTCCCCAGTACTGAGATTACAGGCATGTGCCACCATGCCCGGCTTCTCTCTCTTTTTTCTTAACCTTTTAAAAATTAAAACCATTCTTTGCTTATAGGCCACATGTACTGCATTTCACCCATGGGCGGTAATTCGTTCTAGAGAATCCCGTTTCATTAAAAACAACAACAACAGAGCTGTGCAAGCTCAGAAGATATAAGAGCTTTTCAATTACCCTGTCTCAATTCCTCTTCACTCCTTCCAGCCAACTTTCACTGGCAGGTAATATATCAGGAAGAGGCAAATACCAGCCTAAGCACAGCTGGTGTCTTTCAACCCTGTTAAGGATTGGGGTTCCCACTGGCATCCCTGATACCTAGCAGATGGAGAGGGGAGCAGTCTGAAAAGCAAAAGACTGGGGGTTATAAGATGCTGGATTGACTCTTTGGTTACATCCTCCCAAGTATTTCACTTCAGATATGCTTTACAATCCTTACTGATGTTCATGTTGCAGAGTGTCACCACCCTGGAGCCCTCCTGCAGGTGGGTGGCCTTCAGCACCAGGAGGAGGGACAGGTAGTAGTCTCTCACTTCCAGATTCATCTCATCTATGCTCAGGATCTTCTCAGCAAGGATCCAGAAATCCACCAGCTCTTCACCTACAGATCAGACAGGACAGGCACAGAGCTGTACCCTACCTTGCCTCCTTGGTGGTGCGCCTGGAAGAGGCCACTCACACCCCACCAGCCCACTCTACTGCAGCAACCGTCGTCATTAGCCATGCCTTCCGGGCGAGACATCATCTCTGGAAAAGTCCTCATGTGAGGGGATGGGAAGCATGGGAAGAAGGGACTGAATGGATAACTGTCCTTTGTGACTTTTTTGTTGTTATTGCTCTTGTCATTTTAGAGAAAACTGTAAGACTCTGAGCATGAACCTTGGGATATTTAAGTTTTGTCCAAAAGAATGAAGATTGGAGGAAAAAGGACATTTCCTAGATCACGGACCCTGGACAGCCTGCCGAAGGACACTGGAGCCCAAAGGTGCCAAGGACCATGTTGCCTCGTTTACAACTTTGACACAGATAAACTCTGAATGGCGAGCTGATAGATACAGCCTGACTAGTTCTCTTTTCCTTGCTGCCTGGAGACCCGCAGTTTCCCCCTTAAAACTAGGGCTTGTCCCTGAGTTGCTGAGCCCCCCAGCACCCAGAAATTACTGGACCCAATGGAACAGAAGGCAGTGGTGGCCAACAATTTCAGCACAGGCTTTTGCTTGTTCCTTGTCTGTCTCTCCATCCTTCCCTCCACTCCCCGACAACGCCAACTTTATGAAGCAGGAGATTAGGGGTCTTATTCACCTTTGTACCCCTTTGTAGCACAGTGGCTGCCACATGGTGGTGCTCAATAAATATTGTTGAATGAATGAATAAATGTATGAATGAATGAGTGAAAAGGACTCATTGTTTTTATGCTGATCTATACCATGGACCCCGGTTTTCTAGCATTCTTTCCCAAACTGTATTATGAAACATTTCTTATTATAAGCACACATCGCTGGCACCTGGGGCTTTGGGGCAACCTGGGAACTGTTAGGAACTTGCAGAGGCCTCAGGAACTACTTCAAGAACCCACCTGCACTGCCTTTGAGGTAGGAGCAGAAGCGCCACATCCCTCTGACCCCGCCAATGCACTTCTCCAGGAGCCACTGGTCGGCCTTTTCCCATCTCATCATCTTGGCTGCCAGGAAAAGTCCACGGTAAGAGAGAGAATGAGCTCTTCCCTCTGCCTGGCTCTCAGCCCACACCCAGCCAGACCCCCATTCGCTCAATGTGAGTGAGGAAAAATGGCAGCCATTGAGAGGAGTGGGGTCCTGATGACATGGTGCCTCTGAAGTCAGACACTGAGTCATCTGGGGACATGTGTCAGGTCACTTGGCAGGAGGGATCCACAGACAAGTGTACAATCTGAAGCTCAAAAGCACCCTCCAACCAAAGCCCCTTTCCCCCACAGTCCCTACCTGACAATGATTTTGCCCTTAGTGTACATTTTAATCCAAGTTTACAAATCTATGCATATGTTGAGGGGGCAGTTGAGTATAGCAGGGGATTTGTTATAACATTTTACTCCGTGGATGCTCCTGGACCTTAACTTTGCTTGGGGTGGAACATCTTGGGTATCCTTTGGCTAGTGAGCCAAAAGTTAGCAATTCAATCCTAGAAAGAAATTTTATTTGTTCATTCTTCCAAAAAATATTTATTACATGCCTACTAAGTGCCAGGTACCATCCTAGATGATTGGGTTACATCAGCAAACAGAACTAAAATCCCCAAAGAGCTTATATTATTGTGAAAGAGACAGATAGTAAACAATAAGCATGATAAGTACATTATTTACTAAGATTGAGAGTTATAAGCACAACGGGGGGGGGGGAGAAAAATGTAGAGCAAAGTGGAGGAGATTGGGGGTTCTGAGGGCATGAACTGGATGAATGGAGAGGGTATAGTATTAAATGGGACCACTAGAGTACTCCTACTTTCATTGAGGAGCTAAGATTGGCAGGAACATCTGAGGACGTGAGAAGGATGCTCGTGGGTATCTGGAGGAAGAGCATTCCAGGTAGAGGGACCAGCCAGTGCAGAGCCTGGAAATGGTAATGCGTCCAGCTTGTCTAATGAACTGCATGGAGGTTCATGTAGCCACCACGCCCAGCTGTGGATCTTGTTTTTAAATTCATTCTGCCACAGCGGGATGTGGTGGCACATGCTTGTAATCCCAGTACTTGGGAGGCTAAGACAGGAGGATCGCAGGTTCGAAGCCAGCCTCAGCAACTTCGCAAGGCTCTCAGCAACCTAGTGAGACCCTGTTTCAAAATAAGAAATAAAATGGGGCTGGGATATAGCTCAGAGGTAGAATGCCTCTGGGTTCAATCCCGAGTACCAAAAAATTAATAATAATAAAAAAATAATTCATTCTGCCAATATCTGTCTTGAGATTGGAAAATTTGATCCATTTACATTTAAATTAATTAGTATTATGGAGGGAGTTCTGTCATTTTGCTATTTGTTTCCATATGCTTTATAACTTTATTATTCTCATTTCATGCATTGCTATCTTCTTTTCTGCTTATTTTTTGTAGTGAAAAATTTAAATTCCTTTCTCATTTCCTTTTGTGTGTACACAATAGCTATTTTCTTTGTGGTTACCTTGGGGATTACATCTAACATCATAAGTTTTTTTGTTTTTGTTTTGTGTGTGTGTGTGTGTGTGTGTGTGTGTGTGTGTGTGTGTGTTACTGGGGATTGAACCCAGGGCATTCTACCTCTGAGCTACACCCCCAATCTTATTTTATTCTCTATTTTGAAACAAGGTCTCACTAAATTGCAGAAGGTCTCACCAAGTTGCTGAGTCTGGCCTTGAACTTGTGATCCTCCTGTTTCAGCCTCCCAAGTACCGGGATTACAAGCGTGCGTCGCCATGCCTGGCTCTAACATCATAAGTTTATAACATCCTAATTTGAATTTATACTAGCTTAACTTCAATAACATGCAAAACTGAGCTCCTTTGAGAGCTCCATTTTCACCCCCTTTTGTTGTTGATGTCACGAAATTATATCTTTATACACTGTGTTCCTGCAAACATAAATTAATAACCTAGTAGCAATGCATTAGTCTCTTAAATTATGTAGGAAAAAAATGTAATGTGGAGGTTACAAGCCAAAGTTACAATAAGACTAGCTTTTAAACTATCAATTGTTTTTATAAAAATATATTAATCTTTTAAACCTTGTAGAAAACAAAAAGTGCAAGTATGAACTGTTGTTACAATACTACTAAATTTTATAACTGCCCATTTATTTACCTTTATTGCAGTCTTTTATTTTTCATATGGACTCAATTTACCATCTAGTGTCCTTTTATTTCACCCTGAAGGACTTTCCAGAGCATTTCTTACAGGTCATCTCCCTTTTATCTAGGAATATCTTAATTTCACCCTTAATTTTGAAGGGCAGTTCTGCTGGATATAGAACTCTTGGCTAATTGCATTTTTTCTTTTATAAATTTGAATATATAGGCCCACTGCCTTCTGGACTCCAAAGTTTCTGATTATAAACCTGCTAATAACCTTATTAGGATCACTTATAAGTGACAAGTTGCTCCTCCCTGACTACTTTCAAAGATTCTCTCTTTGTCTTTCTCTCACAAGTGTGATTATAATGTATTTTGGTGTGAGTCTCTTAGAGTTCATCATTTTTGGAGTTAGCTGAGATTCCTGGATGTTTATATTTATGTTTTTCATCAAACTTGAGAAGTTTTCAAGCCATGATCTTTGTTTATTTCTACTTTTTTCTTTCTTTCTTGTATTGGAGATTTTTTAAATTTTAAATAAACAAAATGAATAACAAATAGCAGAAAACTCTGGGTAAGGGGAAAAAGCTAATTTCCAGAGTTATCACATTATTAGATTCAAATGTCCAGAGGCATTTTACCTCTGACCTATACCCCCAGCCGTTTTTATTTTCCATTTTGAAATGGGGTCTCTGCAAATTGCTGAGGGTTTTGCTAAGTTTTGGAGGCTAATCTTGAACCCACAATCCTCCTGCCTCAGCCTCCCAAGTACTGAGATTACAGGAGTGTGCCACCACGCCTGGCTCAGCCATGATTCCTTTAAATATTGCTCTGCCCCTTTCTCTCCTCTCTTCTAGAACATCATGCATGGGTTTGCTTGATTGTGTCTGACAGATGCCTGACGTTCTGTTCTCTTTTTTTCAACTGCTTTTCTTTCTGTTTCTCTGGCTTGATAATTTCCCCTGACCTACCTTCTGGTTTACTGATTCTTTATTATGCCCACTCTCATCTTCTTTTGGATCCCTCTAGTGAATTTTTCATTTCTGTTGTAATCTTCAACTCCAGAATTTCATTTTGGTCTCTCTTTTTTAGGTTTTCTAGCTTTTCATTGATATTTCATTTTGTTTATGTATCATTTCTTGACTTTTTCCACAATGTCCTTTTTAGTTCTTGGAATCTTAAAGACAAAGGTTTCAGTGTCTTTTTCTAGTAGATCTGCCACCAGGTCTTTTCCAGGAACAGTTTCTTTTGATTTATCTTCCCTTAAATGGGCCATGCTTTCCTGTTTCTTTGTATACCTTGCAGCTTTTTGTGAAAGACTGGACATTTGAATCTAATAATGTGGTAACTCTGGAAATTAGCCTTTTCCCCCCTTACCTAGAGTTTTCTGCTATTTATTATTCATTTTGTTTGTTTAAAAATTTTTAAAAAATTGCTGTAGGCCATCTCTGTCTGAGGTATAAGCTTGTGACTTTCCCTAGGAGGATAATTACTCTCTAATTTTCCTCATAATATGCAGTTGATTTTGAATGTCTAGTCCTTCATCTCTACCTCCCAAAAGGTGAAAAAGTGAAAAAGCAAGGGAGAGGGGAATGCTAGACCTCTAAATCCCCAGGTAATCGCTTCAGCCAGAGGGAGAGGGGCTCATGACAATGGGAAGGTAAAACATATACCTCCGTGATCAGAGAGCACAGACCCCAGTATGTGGAGGACAAGGTCCTCTCTGATTATCCTAACTCCCACAGGCTGTGTACAAGCTGCTGGGGTTGGGAGATAGCTGCTACTGTACTAAGAGCTGAAACTGAATGAAAGCAACTGCAGCTTACTGTCTAAGCCTTCCCCAGAAAGTTGCAGACCTCAACAGACTCCAGAATTCCAAAATAATGACATCATGTAAATTCTACTAATGCCATTGCTATCTAGGTATGAAAAAAGATTACTGGTGCTTCCTAGTCTACCATCTTCCTAGAATCCTCAGCCTTCTCCCCCAAATTATGTTTTAAAAGGCTCCCTCTGGCTTCTGTGAATGAGAGAAGAGTAGAAGCAAGGAGACCAATTAAGAGATGATTTTAGTACCCAGGTAAGAAATGATGGTGGTTTATACCAAATGGTAGTAATGAAAGTGGTAAGATTTGCTTGATTCTGGATATGTGTTAGGCAATTTGGTCATGCTTCGTGACCACCATTAACCCTATGATTTCTGGCAACAGTGGGATAAGTAGCCTAGCCCATCTGATGGCTGCTTGTTGCTCCAGGTACCAATTTTCAGCCTAAGGGTTCACCTATGGCTGCAATGTGGGCTGGGCCACCCATATATCTACAAATGCAGCAGCATTTGTATCTTACTACAGAGCTGATAGGCATAGGATTATTATGTAGTATGACTTCCCATATTTCACCACACACATACACTTATGCTTACCTCCTTCTGGGGACCTCATGAAATTGAGGAGTTCCTGACAGAGAATATAATGGAAACACAAGTTTGTTTTACAGAAGAAAGGTAACCGGTATTTTTCCAACCAGGTCAATAATCCTTTGTACTTGGAAATCTAGAGTTCAAACAAAAGAGCAACAGAAAGATAAATGGAACTGTTAATAAATGCAGCTTAGCAAGGGGTAATCAATAACCTCACACTTTCAGTATCTGGCTGGAAGTAGAGGAGTGTTGATTAAAAATAGTACTGAAGGTCAGGAGTGGTGGTACACTCCTATAATCCCAGTACTTGGGAGGCTGCGACAGGAGAATCTCAAGTTCGAAACCAGCCTCAGCGACTTAGGAAGACTCTCAGCAACCTAGTGAGACCCTGTTTCAAAAACAAAAAAATAAAAAAAGGGCTGGGCGTATAGCTTGGAGGTAGAATGCCCCTAGGTTCAATCCCCAGTATCAAACCAAAGGGGGAAAAATAGTATCTAAGGCAAGTAAAAACTCAAGCTAAACCTTCCAAAGAAGTGAATGAACTGGTAGGAAATAAAATGCTTGATATTCTTAAAAAATCCTTCCTCATTCCTGGGTGAATTTTTTGAAGAAAAGATTTAAGTCTTGCTTTTAGAAGAGAAGCAGAAAAAGTCTTGGTCTGTGGTGTTGGGTCAAAAACTATTCAACTTCCTTCATTGTAAACATACATGATCTCTCACAAGCCTCCAACCCATATCAATTGTACAACATGTACAACACGCAAAGAGATACACATATCATCATTCAGAGTACAGGATGGATCTTTGAGGGTTCAGACCACCAGAGAAGGGAGAACAAAATTTTAAAGTTTAAGTTTCAGAATTATTTTAGGGAACCCAAATATAAAAACTAGAGTAGAGTATCTGTTCTTAGCTCTCTAGGACTAAGAAAAACATAACCTCATTGTGAGCAGGGCCTGGAGTGATCTTTCTGACTCCACCGAGCACGAGTAGGGCATGTAGAATCCATTGGTAGGGTTAAGATCTACCTCGTAGAAAAAGGGAAGAGAAAGGGGATAAAAGGAGAAGAGAAAGGCAATATCTAAGGAAAAGGAAAAGCAATGTATAAAGAGAAAAAAAGATTAAGAGAAAGACATGCTTCTAGGAGAGAATGGGCAAACAGTTCTCAGAAATTGCAGAAAGGCACCCTCCCTTTATTTATATCTGATACTGGTATCGACTCGGCCCATGGGGGCTGCTACTTCCTATCACACAGCTACGGCAGACATTCCTAGACTCTTGCTTAGATGTGGACTCAAAGTTTTTCTAAGCACATTTCTCCAAGCATCTACTACCCAACAGTCAGAGTAGACAGGAGAGAGGGAGAGGGAGGGGGAGGAGGAGAGAGAGAGAGAGAGAGAGAGAGAGAGAGATTCCATTTGCTAATTATGAGCTAGAATCCAAAGGTAAGAATCCTCCAGCAATTGCTTGTGCGAGGTAAAAACGTCAACTATCTACCTGGCTTGAGGTTGGTTCCACTCACCTGCTTTACAGTTTCTTTCACAGCCATCCTCTGGCCTCCTTCTTCCTTTCCCTCTCCCAATTCCTACTGCATTTAAAACTCCATCTTCCTCTGCCCCAAACCCTCTGCCATTCAAGACTCTTACTCACCAAGTCATTAGGTATTTCTGGCCACAATTTCCACTGTGAATTTTCAACAGTATAAAATGGTGTCTGACCAAAGACCTGCAAAATAAAGCTAGAAAACAGTCAAGGAGGAAGAGCTTCTCTTCAGAGACGTGGCATGGTCCAGCTGCAGCCGCAGAGGAGGAGGGGCTCGGCTGCGTTCCTATTTCGAGGGACATTAAATCTTTTTTGTTCAATTTTTATTGGTGCATTGTAATTGTACATGCTAGTGAGGACCATGTGATACATTCATATAGACACATAACATTATTTGGTCTGTTTCCTTCTTCCTTTTCTGTACTTCCCTTTTCCCTCCTCCTCCCTCCCCCAGTTCCCTTTCTACTACTCTACTGGTCTGTCTCTTCTAATTTTCATGAGGTTCCTTCTCTTTCCTTTTTTCTCTCTAGCTTCCACATTCGAGAGACATTGATTCCTTTTTTTTATTTTTTGCAACACCCCCAGCCCACACACACCCCCTATTTTTTGGAAACAGGGTCTTGCCAGGTTGCTGAGAATCTTGCTAAATTGCTGAGACTGGCTGCGAACCTGTGATCCTCCTGTCTCCACCTCCCAAGTACTGGGATTACAGGCGTGCACCACCATCCCTGGCTGAGACATTGATTCTTAAATTTATTTCACTAAATCAACTTGGGTTGCACAAAAATAAGTAGACGTTTGGCTTCACCCTGCCCAGGCCTGGGAGCTATCTTGCTGGCGTGCAAAGGCCAAGGCTCTTGATATTAGAACATATTTATATTTTGTATCACATTATTCACTTCCTTCATGGACTCAGAGAGTTAAAGCAAAGGTCTAAAATCTTTTCCTAATGAGAAATATCTTTGGATTTACCAAAACCCTGGAACTTGAGAAAGTAGAACTGTGAGATGAGGACTAGGGGTACGAATTACACATGGAGGCTTTAAGAGTGTCCAAAATCGATAGATAGTTCTGGGCTAGTGTCCTCTATTGTCATGGAGAAGGGATTCTCACCTAGGAACAAGCTTTGAAACTAATGGGAAAAGGCTCTACGTTTAACGGTATCTTAGTTGAAACAATCTCACAATAGACATAGAAATATCTCAGCACGTCCCAGGAGTGTTCATGGAAAACCGGACTGGTTAGAGGTCCGATTCATGTCAGTCTGACCATCTCCCCAAGACTATAGCCCCCAACATTTTTCAGTCTGTGGTCCCCTCGTCCTTGAATCCTTTTGTCCCATGATCCTGGATTTGAGGTGGGAAGGGAGGTGATGGTGCTGCCTGTATTTTACAAATATAAATTAATAAGGGAGACACACGGTTCTTAGTGACCTCTCCGCTCAGCACTCAATGTTTGATACAACATGCCCTGCCTGGTGTATTGTTAACTAGTGGGGGTGTGTGATAGGACTGCACAGTTGTAGATTATATAGGAGCAGTGTCAGTATGACCCTCGAGGGCCTGGGGCTGGTGTGGAGCCTGAAGACTTGGGCAGGGCAGATTCACTGTGCGATTTTAGGTAAGTCATGTAGCTTGTGAGACCCATTAGTAAATGAGGAGTTGTGCCTACTTCACAGGGTAACTGTGAATGGGAATGAAGTGATAGACATGTGGAAATTGACAGGACTATTCAAAACGAAATACCACTGTCTCTCTCCGTAGACCCAAGTCTACCTTCCCACATTGCTCTGGTGTTAGGACATTATTGTGAGCTGCTTAAATCTTACTGGTGAACTGAGTGATTAATAGGTCTTAGGACTACTTCTGAAACCTGCATGAAGACAGTGGCAGAGGCAAAGGTATGAGTGAGTATTACCCAAAAGATCCTTTCGTGGAGACGCCTCTTCTTGCTGCTTATTTATTAATTTATTTTTGTGGTACTGGGGATTGAACCCAGGGGTGTTCTACCTCCATCTACATGCCCAGCCTTTTGTTTGTTTGTTTATTTTTTGTTTTAAAACAGGGTCTCACTAGGTTGTTGAGAGTCTTGCTACGTTGCTGAGGCTGTCCTCGAACTTGTGATCTTTCTGTCTCAGCCTCCCAAGTACTGGGATTACAGGTGTACCCCACCATGCCCGGCTCCTGCTTCCTTTTTTTTTTTTTTTTGTGGTACAGGGGATGGAACCCAGGGGCATTCTACCTCTGAGCTACATCCCCAGCCCTATTTTATTCTTTTATTTTGAAACAGGGTCTCACTAAGTTGCAGAGACCGGCTGTGAACCTGCGATCCTCCTGTCTCAGCCTCCCAAGTACTGGGATTACAATTGTGCGCCACCACGCCCGGCTTCCTGCTTCCTTTTTAAATCATGTTGCCTGCCACCACTTTTCTCTGTTCTGTCTATAAAGCCTTTGCTTCTCTTGCTACTCACCCCTAGTTTTTTTCTCCTTCTTTTTTTGTCATTGTTTTGGTTTTGGGTACTGGGTAATGAACCCAGGGGCATTCTACCTTGGAGCTACACCCCCAGCCCTTTTTATTTTGAAACAGGGTCTCACTAAGTTGCTGTGTCTTGCTAAATTGCTGAAGCTGGCCTCTAACGGGAGATCCTCCTATCTCAACCATGCAAGTACTGGGATTACAGGTGTGTGCCACCACACCCAGCTTTTCTCCCATTTCTTTTTCCATCCTTCCCTCTATACCTTCCTCCCCTAGATAGTTCTTAAATATCTACTCCTCTCAAGGTTTGGCTTATGTCAGCTTCTCCCGGCTCCTCCAGGTTGGGGTGGCCACTTCCTCCTATGAACTGCTCTCCCTCTGCCTTCTAGAAGCTTCTGTCATGTCACTCATACCTCAAACACCAGTGTCTCACACCACACTGGAATCCCTTGAGGATAGGGGTGGTATCACTCTCATGTACATCCCCTAAACTAAGCCCAGTGGCTGGCACAAAGTAATGCTCAATGCCCGTGAGATAATACAGTGTTTTTTTTTGTTGTTGTTGCTTGTCTGAAATTTCACCTTTTTAATAAGTGACATCCCACAGGAAAGGGTACACTAAGATGAGTCACAATTTATAAGGCACCAACATTAAATAATGTCACCAAAGACTTAAACCAAAAAACAAAAAGTGTAGGATCAGCCTAGCTTTGGGTTTCAGAATCTTTGGATTTTGAGATTTGTCTGAGTTGTACAGTTGGAGGAAGTACAAGCTTTGGTTCCCACTGACAACTTAATCACTGCTACGTGCTCAACACTTGGTAAGGGGAGAAGAATGAATAATCCTCAGTCTTTGTCCTGCAGGAATTCACAATCTCACCATCCAGTTGGGGACAGACACATGCACAGGACCCAAGGGAGTTGCAAACTGCAAAGGGGCACAGGGGCAGGGAAAAGTTCCATCCGGAGGTTCCGATTGTGAGGCCCCGGGAATTCCTTAAGAAAAATAGAACTTAAGTGGAGATTTGAAGAATGGTCAAGGCTTTAGTTAGTGGAACTATGGGGAAGGCAGAAAACAAAGAGCCCAAGGAGAGGGTTGGAGGTGGGGGCCGAGCGGGGTACTCAGGGTACAGCAGAAGTCACCGGGCACTGGAATCAGCAGACTGGGTCACAGGAAATGCCTCTGGGTGGGAAAAGGCAGTCAGGGGGGCTGAGGATTTAGAATTGGTTATATTGATAACAGGAGATTGGAGAGGTGGCTCTGGCTCATATTAATTTGCTGAAATTGGAAAAGTTTTTGACTTAATAAATAATTTAGTAAGATATCAAAAAGGGCACTTGAATCATTGATATTTGTTATTTGGCTGCTAATATAACATTTGGATTTAAGTCTGTGCTTACCGGGAGAGAAAGAAATGTGTTGAAAAAGTCAGCAAAGATTTCATCCTCTAGCAGAATTATGAGATTTGTAGAAGCAATGATCTCTATGTGGGGAGAACAAAACAAAACAAAACAAAATGAGACGGCATGACCAGGATTACATTCAGGTTGAGAAAATGAAGAGATTGAATAGATCATTTCACATGGCCACATCTCAGCATAATGACATCTTTGGGGTCATCTAATTCGATTTCCCCTCTCCAGGACTCTTCCATATCACTCCACTTAAACACTCCCAGCTGTGGGGAGCTTGCGGCTTCACAGGGCTCCCATTCCATTTATGAAGAGATTAAAATGGTTAGACAGATTTTTCTCACTGTGAACTGCCTTCTATTTGTGGAAATGCTGCCCTCCCTCTGAAATTTGACAGAATTCATCTAAGTCCTCTTACATAACAGTGCTTCCAATATTTATAAAGATAGCACAGCCTTCTGCTTGCCTACACTGGTCACTAAGTCATTCTTCAACCATTCCTCACATGGCCTTTCTGTCTGGTTCCTCTCATGGGCTGGAGTAGTACCCACCACCTAAGCCCTGAAGACGCTGCCCAGGGCAGAGCACAAGAGAACCACTGCCCATCACGCATGCCACATTAATGTGGGCTGAAATGGGATCCACTTTGGGGCTCACACATTATGCTCTTTAACTCCACCACCCTTTAACAGTGTCATCTTTAGAAACAGAGGGTAGGAATTTACATTTATATCCAGTCAAATTTCAACTGGTTAGTTTGGGCCCAGCCTTATAGCCTACCAAGAACTTTCTTGAATACTGATGGGGTCATGTGATGTTTTCTTACTCCTTCTGAGCTTTGATCAGTTTTGCCTGAGTTCATCAGAGGGTGTAAATGTTGAATGTCCAAAAGCCAAGTACCGAAACTCTGGGTGCTCTAGGTGACCCCTCTAAGTTCACTCCAATTCATTCTTTAGAGCACAATGTTCAAGTAGTGGATAATAAGACAATTGTTGTATTAACAGCCCACCATTTCTTCATCATACCCAAGGTTTATAATGAAAGATTGTAAAATGAACAATCTAAATCTTATACGTACACAAGGCCTCTCTTAGTTAAGTGTCTGATGAGGGTAGTGAGTGCCACTTGCAATCACTACAGTGCAGTTTTGATAACATAAAGGCTAAACCGTCACCTCCATCGCCTTTCCTAACGACACCAGGTGATTACTGTCCTTGAATAATAGAAATAGAACCCCAGCCAATCCAACAGAGCAGCAGAGCTGGTATCATTCTTGCATCCAGTTTCATAGATACCATTTTTTCTTCCTGTCTAGGGTGACAAACTTTCATGTGTGATTTTCCTGTATCCCTTTGCCAGCTCTCAGTTCTTCTTTTCATGAGCACTGTCTGGTTTATTTAATCAATGACACATAAATGATTCCAAAGTCTATGTTTACAGTCCAGACTTCTCTCTTTGGCTCTAATTTTAAATATCCAATGAGCTATGGGACTTCTCTACATGCACATCCATCAGGTACTTTCGAAGTGTGCAACATGACCAGGCCTCCCAACTTGCCCCTTCTCCTGTATTCCCAGTCTCAGCTACTGGACACATCCTTTATTCAGTTATCTAATCCAGAACACTGAGATTCATCTCTTTTTCTCCCTCTTGCTCACTCTCCTCCTCCTCTACCCACCACATGCAATGGTGGTCCACACTATGTGACTTCCCTCCTGTACACATTTCTGGAATCTCTTATCCTCTCCATCCATACAGAGTCACTCTTTCTTCAGGTACCTATTATCTCTCTCCGAGACTACTAAACCAGTTTCTTATATGAACTCCCTAGTTCCAGTGTCTTCCTCCCACCTCCACACACTGCCACCCATAATATGTTAGTATTATTATTGTTAAAACCCTTCAAAGACCCCCTCACTGTCCTACAGGGTAAAGTCTAAACTCCTTAGTATAATACCTGAGGCTTCAGCCAACCTGACTTTTGCCTCCCAAGCTCATCTCCTATCACTTTGTCTTCTGTCTCCTTGGTTTCTAAAACCAAGGCACTGTTATATCCTGAACATGCTGTGCACTCTCACTTAAAACCTCTATGTCTTTTTCCCCCATATTCCCATCACCTTAGAGTTCCTCTCAACCCCAGTCAGCTTCACGATTATGAGTTATCCATCAAGAACTGTATACATATAATTTTGATGAACCAAGAATGGTAGCATCTACCACAATGGTAGAATCATTCACTCCCCTGTACTCTTGTGTACGTCTTCCATATTACAATTGGCAAGTCATATTGTTTTCATCCATTGATGTATCTACCTCACCAGACTGAGCTCTATGAGAGGAGGGAGTCGGCCTCCTCATCCTTCTCCTGGGCCCTCAAAATGTTTGCATATTATCTAAGATCTATAAATGCCGAATAAATGGTTCTTTCAAGAGATGATCTTTAATCTTTGGGGGGTTTGGTTGTGTCTTTGTCATTTATAAAGCCTGCCATGGATTTGGATTTCTTGAATGAGTACGTTATTGAGACCCTCTGAATGCAGGAAAATAGGGTCTGGCAGAGATTTCTGAACTGATTGTTTTCCTTGTCTATACACACTACTAGGGGCATGATATGGCTCTCCACATATTCCCCTTCTCCATCTTACCATTTATTCATTCCTGGTTTTTCATTCTCTCCTATTCTGCCTTTAACCTTCCTGATAATTTGGGAAGGCTTTCTTCCACACTGTAATAATATTGACATGGTAAGAAAAGAAATCATTGGATGATCCCAAACCCCATGTAATCCTTCTCCCTGGAAGAGGCAGGCACACAAAAGCCCAATTACTAGTTACTGACTCCCTCATTCTAGGCTCAGTTGTGGGTGTATGTGTGTGTGTGTGTGTGTGCATGTGTGTGTGTTACTGGGAATTGAATCCAGGGGCATTCTATCTCTGAGCTATACTCCCAGCCCTATTTTATTTTTATTTTGAAACAGGGTCTCACTAGATTGATGAGAGTCTCACTACTTGCTGAGGCTGTCCTCAAACCTATGATCCTCCTGTCTCAGCCTCCCAAGTACTGGGATTACAAGTGTGTGCCACCACACCCAGTTCTTAGTTGTCTTATGAATGAGGCCTTGTTCTATCCTTAAAGACATGATAGTGGTAGGTAGGAAGAGGAAGGAGAGAGAGAGAAGTAAAGCAAAGACATGAATGGCATAAAAGCCACATGTGGTACCTCTGAAGACTCCAATTACTGACTAGGAAGGCAAGTGGGTTGCTTTGAGGGCTCAAAGCCTCGGAGACAACCCTCTCAGACTCACCAGCGTTGCTCATGTTGCCATGTTCTTCCTGCTACTGTGATTGGTTAGAGCAGAATTAGCCTCTAGTCAACAAAAGTCCACCCCTTGTGAACACACAGTGGCACTTATGAGGGGTTCCAGATTCCATGGGCAGTGGCCTACTTATCTCCGAGGGAGACCTCAATTTGCAGGTAAGTCTTCATCCTACCTGATCTCCTGGATCCCTTTGAATGTACCAGATTCATCCTATACTTACTCCATACTATTTTGTGTGCACTGACAGGTTCTAAGATCTCTTCATTACTCCATCCTTTCCTACCCTAGGGTCACTTTTTGCATGGCTAAACTGGGCTTCCAGGGGGCTTGCAAACTATTATTCTTGATGTGATTTTAATAAGCAATATCTTCCAGATATTCTGTCAACTTAAAACATCAACCTTCAAAGGGCTTGAATTCCCTTTCTCTGGGAATTCCAACCAGGCACTTGTATTTTCCCCCCGACTCTTTATTTCTCTTGTCCTTTTATGATAGAAAGTGAATATCAAGATTAGAGATCATCAGCCCTATAAACCTTAGTAATTTAGACAAGCATGTCCCCCAAACTTCTGAGAACAGTGTTGTTCAATGTCATTAGGAGAGGATTTAAAGAATTTAAAAGTTCTGGGATTGTTGGGAAGCTTATATAATGCCTAAAAATCCTTGTCCCATGGAGGGGGAAGGACTTTGGAAGTTAGAAGGATGTTGTTAATAATGAATTGCCAATAAAATATCACTTACATTTGAAAAAGTGCTATACTTTTAGCACAGGTAAAGTTCAGATACTGTTAAAGTCCTTTTAATTAGAAAAGATCCTTTCTTTTTGATTTTTATGTGTCCCAAGATGAGCTTGTAGCCTACCATATTTCTTTGATCGATTATCAATGACCTCCTTTATCAGTCCATGTAGTGCTTACATCTTAAGAGAGTTCAGGGAAAAACTCTGTATGGTTCTATAATATCTGTTTATTTCTTAGATTATCACCTCCTTTGGAAAAGAACTATTACAACCTGAGCAAAAGAAACAGAGTTGTGGTCTCTTCCAAAAATAATGGTGTATACACTAGTGATATAGACTCAACTTTCTTAAGATACTATGCTTTCAGACTGGTCTTCAACCAAGCCACATGAAGCTATTCTTTCCTCTTGATTGCTGCCATACCATCTTCCCCAAAGCTCAAAAAGGGAGCTATTAACAACTAAATGGGGATCACATCAACAATGGTAAGGATCTAGCCCACATCACTGGCTAGAGTCTTGAAGTGCATAATGTTTGCATCCCTGACTTTTCAAGACCTTCTATTTCCCAAAAGAGCACCAGATGTCTTCCAAATTTGTGTAATAAAAAGAATCACCTGGGGCTCTTGTTAAAAATATAAATTACTAGGTCTTCCCCCTGGAGAGATGAGGGATGAGGTGGGGCTCAGGAGTCTATACATTTTACAAGTACCCCAGATAATTATTGTCATCAGGAAATATTGATTTTTAAATTAGATAGACCTGAGTCCTCATCTCTGAGATTTACCAGGTGTGTCTTGGATCAGGTTCAGGTTGAAATAACTTCCCAAAGCTCTGGGCATCTCCTCTACCCCAGCACATGGTTACCCTGGAAATGACAGCAGGTTTCTTTGGCAAACATTAGGAAAAAAGATTAAGTAAACACTTGAAAAAATATTATCAGTTTCTTACTAATGGGGAAAAAATGCTTTCTTTTTATTTAAGATCTTCTAGGTGACTCAGGGCTGCAAATTGGATGAGGAATCTGATTCTCTGTAAAGATGGCTCATTTTTGTTTCCTATTTGTTAATTCATTCACTCAACAAATATTTATCAAGCAGTTCTTTGTGGCAGAAACTTTTTTAGATGTTTGAATATATCAATGAATAAAGCAGTCAAAAATACCTACCAAGCTGGGCATGGCAGTGCAGACCTGTGATCCCAATACTTGGAAGGCTGAGACAGGAGGATTGCAGGTTTGTGGACAGCCTCAGCAACTTAGCAAGTCCCTCAGCAACTTAGTGAGACTCTGTTTAAAAAATAAAAAATAAAATAGGGCTAGGGGTGTAGCTTGGAGGTAGAATGCCCCTGGGTTCAATCCCAGTACCACAAAAATGAAAACAAACAAAAAAGACCCTACTATTGCAGAGGTAATATTCTCCAGTGGAAACTTATTGGACTGCCCACACATTTTTTTTCCAAGAGACTCCATGATCAGTAGCTACTACAATAATCTGTGTGTTGGTCATTCTGATACCCACACTGTGTAACTGCCTCTTATGGGAATAATAAGCAGTAATTATACCTGTTTTGGTTTTGGTGGTTAGCACCAATTCCCATAGAAATCAAAGCCAATTTTTATCTACAGCATATTATTCCAGCATTTGCAACTGTGCTACTTACTGTTAGCTCAGTGCTATTAAATGTTGTGGTCATAGCATGCATCATCTCATCACCCCTGAGACTTCAAGTCACCCTTAAAGATGAAAAGTTCTAAGAGAAGAGTGGTGGCACATGCTTGTAATTCCAGTGTTTGGGAGACTGAGACAGGAGGATCGCAGGTTCATGGCCAGCCTCAACTAATTAGTGAGGCCCTCCCCAACTTAGTGAGATCCTGTTTCAAAATAAAGAATAAAAAATAGGGCTGGGGTGTAGTTTGGAGGTAGAATGCCCCTGGGTTCAATCCCTAGTACCACAAAATAAAAAATAAATAAATAAGCCGGGCATGGTGGTGCATGCTTGTAATCCCAGTACTTGGGAGGCTGAGACCGGAGGATCGGGGTTCGCGGCTAGCCTCAGCTACTTAGTGAGGCCTCCGCAACTCAGTGAGATCCTGTTTCAAAATAAAGAATAAAAAATAGGGCTGGGGGTGTAGCTCGAGGTAGAATGCCCCTGGGTTCAATCCCCAGTACCACAATAAATAAAATAAATAAGCCGGGCGTGGTGGTGCACGCTTGTAATCCCAGTACTTTGGGAGGCGGAGACCGGAGGATCCGGGTTCGCGGCCAACCTCGGTGCGCATGCGCGCGTGTGATTGATCTCTCTCTCTCTCTCTCTCTCCTCTCTCCTCTCTCTCTCTCTCTCTCTCTCTCTCTACCTAGTGAGGCCCTCCGCAACTTCATG
>PVJS01004190.1:0-70639 GCA_004027185.1 Glis glis
TTTTATACTTTATGTTGAAACCGGGTCTCACGAAGTTGCGGAGGGCCTCACTAAGTAGAGAGAGAGAGAGAGAGAGAGAGAGAGAGAGAGAGAGAGAGACAGCTGAGGCTGGCCAGGAACCCGGATCCTCCGGTCTCCACCTCCCAAAGTACTGGGATTACAAGTGTGTGCCACCACGCCCAGCTGGCTTAAGCATTTCTTGCCAGGAGCTAGTTCAAGTAACTGATTTAGAAACTCTAAGTAATTCCAGGCACTAATTTGGGGCCATCAGTTACTTATCTTTTTTAAGGTTGATTTAAGAATAAACAACATACTGAAGAAGAAATAAGACACCTTTTTGCTTATTCATGGGATTAAATATCAATTAACTTCTATATTTGAGGATTTTTTAAGGATTTTTTAATTTTGCATTTAGGAGAGTCAGGAAGTCCAAGCTAAACCAAGAAGCCCTAAATTTCCAGTTAAGTGACTATTGAGAAAAACAGGACACTGATAAATAACCAAGGTTGAGGTTTGGGTTTAGAGAGTATAGTGAGCTCCCCTCGTCATTTAAGTGCTCTCTCCACATAGGCTGCTTTCATAAGCATGGCAAAAATAAGCTTTACATTAACCTTTATAAATAAATATAACAAGAAAAGCATGTCTGAAATAATTAATACACACATATATTACAGTTCTTTATAGATTTATACCAGTACCAGAAAAATACTATTATTTGGATTTTTTGCTTCTTTCAGTCTGTTCAACAGGATTACGAAAGGTGAAAATAATGCCATAAAAGATCTTCTAAGCTGGGCACAGTGGCACGCGCCTGTAATTCCAGTCCTTGGGAGGCTGAGACTAGAGGATCTCAGATTGGAGGTCACCCTCAGCAATTTAGCAAGACCCTGTTTCAAAAAAAAAAAAAGAGCTGGGGGTGTAGCTCAGAGGTAGGATGCTCCTGGGTGCAATCCTCAGTACCAAAAGAAGAAAAGAAAGAAAGAAAAAGGTCTCCTATTCCATACTCATCCTTCTTTTGTTTAATCTTGCTTTAGGTTCCTGGAGGGAGCATTCTAGGCATTCTGCATCATTGCCTTTTCTCCCTCACAGTTTCTAAGTGTCATATCTGCCTGCAGATCACGCATCAAGCCCAAGAGAATTCATAGGTGCATTGAGCATCTAACCTGAATCAATAAACAACAAGTCATCTTGTCTTATTTTGGTTTCCCAATAATGAGAAGCTGATTCAATTTTGTTAGGAACCAAAACTAGTAGCGTTCACATAAAAACCAGTAAAATTCAGTTCTCAACGGTGACAATTTTTTGAGACTAGGTTGTTTAATCTGAAAGATTTAAATAATGACAACAATACAATCCCCAAATGGTTCTCAGAATACACTGAGCTGCCTGGGTTCAAGTGGTCACACCTCAAGGTGTCAGAGGACATTAACACAAGACCATCTCCCAGTCCTCTACAATATTGCTGCTGTTCTCAAGACATCGAATTCCCTGGAATGCTTTATTTTAGTTTGAAACTTAAAATTTCCTCTCGATCAAGATCTAGATTTTTCTGCAATGGCTACTTACTATTAGCTGTTTCAAAAGTGCTCTGAATAGGTCACGCTATGTGCATCACAGCTGCAAACTGGACATAAGAAAATACATTTATCACCCACTCACATTTTCTTCCTAACTCGAAGATACTACTCACAATAGAGTTTGTTTACACAGGCATTCCATTTAAATTCTCCTTGTATTCGTTCTATTTACACCGATTTCTTGGAACCACCAACATTACATATATTAAGAGACTATCCGTCATTATAATCAGCTCCTCTTCCGGGCATTTCATTTACACTACAGATATTAAACCTGAGAGTCGCCATGGGCCTGATTGCTGATGAGGTTTTTATTCCCATCTCCATGACCCCCTCAACTGTTAGTCTTGAGTAAAAGTGAGTGACTCAGAAAGGCGGCGATGTGTCCCTCCCTCCGCCAGTAAGCCCTCACCGACGTTTAAGGCTTAAAAATGTCCAGGTCCCGGAAAAACAAATCATTTACGGTTGTCTGTTGGACAAACACGTTCGCGAAGTGGACGCAGTCTTGCCTCCCTTCTCCTTCTACGGGAGACCGCAGAGGAGCGGGGAGGATGGACGAGTCCTGCCGCCGCCGGGACACCGGAAAGGGCGGAAGCACGCTCGGGCCCGACTCGACGAGGAGGAACTAGCAGGGAGGCGGGAGGGAGCAGCGCCCACCTCCCGGCCCAGGCCCCGGGTGCGCGGCGGGCGCCGAGGCAGCGGCGGGAGGAGGCTCCGGCCCCAGCGCAGCCCGCGGCGCCGGCCGGACTCGCGGCGGCTCGGCGGGAACCCGGCGCGGAGCATGCCGGGAGCGCCCCGCTGCACGCCGGGTCGCGTAGTTCCCGCAGGCCTCACTCCAGTCGGTGGCGAGAAGTGGCCGCCCGCTGCTCCTTTTAAGGCTCGTGAGGGGCCGCGCTGGATCCGCCCGATGGGGAAGAAGTCGGTAACGCGGGGCCGAGTGAGCGGGTCCACGGCTCCCCCTCCGCGTGTCAAGGACAGAAACAAGAAAGCGGCCACCTTTCCTCTCAGGTCCCATTCAGACCTGGGGCGACCGGGCGGGCTCGGCCGCGCTTCCCCTTTAAGGGGGCGGGGCCAGCCTGCCGTTTGGCCGCCCTCCGCACCCTCCCCCCCGGCCCCGAGTTGACAGACCAATCGCCCGGGTGGCGGAGGGAAGGCGGGAGAATGCGAACCCTGCGGTAGGGCGGTAGGGGCGGGCCCCCGGCCTTATTAGGAGTGAGCCCTGCGCAGGCGCAGACGCGGCCGCAGGCGGAGGGGCGGGGGCAGTCCAGTGAGAGACTCTCCGACAGGCACCGAGGCTGATTGAGAGGCGAGGGGACAGCGAGGGGCTTGTCATGGGGATCCGAGCTGCGAGCCGGCGTTGGTAGCGTCTGGGGACTCGGAGGGGGACCGGAAGTGTCAGCGCCCGGGACCGCGGCGCCCGCTCGGCCGGGGGGATCCCCGCTGCTCGGGTCCCGGGAAGGCGGGGGCAGGGGGAGCCCCGGTCTCGCCCCGCCCCTGGGCTTGTTACCGCGGGGGCGGGGAGTGAGGGCTGCTCTGGGGGGAGTGGAGATCGGGGGACGCGGCGGTGCCCTCTCGAGCGGCAGCCGGTGTCTCGGCGGCGCCGGGCTGCGGAGCGGAGGGGCCGCGGCTGTTGCATGCGTGGCTGCTGGATGCGGAGGCGGCGGCGGCGGCGGCGGCGCGGAGCAGCAGCGGCGGCAGGATGTTAGGGCAGCAGCAGCAGCAGCAACTGTACTCGTCGGCCGCGCTCCTGACCGGCGAGCGGAGCCGGCTCCTCACCTGCTACGTGCAGGACTACCTCGAGTGCGTGGAGTCGCTGCCCCACGACATGCAGAGGAACGTGTCTGTGCTGCGAGAGCTGGACAACAAATATCAAGGTAGGGGCCGCGGGGCTGGCAGCGCGGGGCCTCCCCACCCGGATCCGCGGCCGCCTGGCTGGGGAAGTGCCACTTTCCCTCTCTCCGGTGACAGTCCCCCCGAGTGCACCGAGGGGCTCTGCCGTGTGGGGCGGGGAGGAGGGGCTGGAGACGGGGTTCGAGACCCTCGCTTTTCCCGCTGCGGTCGGCGAGGACTTCGGTGGGGTCGTGGGGGCGGGGGCCGCTCGTCAGCCCCAGCTGCAGACCCAGCGGCTGCAGCTGCTGTAGAGGGGAATCAGCCATTTTAAGCGAGCATTTGTTCCGGCGCTCGCCGGCCGGGTGCCGCACACCCTCCCGCCCCGGCGCGGGCGGCGATCGCCGGCAGCGGCCGGGCTCTGGCTGGGCTGCGGGGCCTGGGTCCCGGTCCCGGTCCCGGCGGCCCCCACCCGAGGGCAGATGCGTGGAACGTGCGGGGGGAGGGGGCGGAGGTGGCGCGGCGGCCTGGGGAGGCCCCCCTCCGCGCCCGGCTCGCGAGTGCAGCGGGCAGGTCCCCTCGCCCGCCCCGGGGAAAGTTCCGGGCCGCCGGGCGCCTTCTGCCAAATGGTTAAAAGGGGAGGGGTCCCCCGCGGGAGAGGAGAGGACGGGGGTGTGTGTGGCGGGGAGGGCCCCGGTCCCTGGGGGCGGGGCCGCGGGCATGACGTAGCATGGGAGGGGCGCGCTCCCGCCCGCCTCGAGGGTGGCTGGTGGCTGGAGAGGCTGGGGAGGCCGGGGCTGCCGCTAGGGAGGGAGTCGGGCCGTTACTTGGGTCCTAGCAGAGTCAGTGTTGGGGTTTGCGACGCGTTTGTGGTGGTGTTACGACTCCCTCCCACCCAGTGAATCCAGACCGGGACATTGCCTCTGGGACCGTCGCAGACTCTGTCTTCGCGTAGGTTCCGGGCCATGTGTCACTTCCGGGCCCCAGGAGGAAGTGGGTTGGTTGACTGGGCAACCACCTGGCGTCCCTTCACCCCTGGGTTCCTCCTCTGCCAAATTTAAGTGAGGAAGCCGAGAACCATCGTTTGTGGTTAAAGGAGCCTAGGACAGGGAATCAACCTTTCATACTGATGGTGTCGTTTATTATCGACTTTCGCCTGCTTCTAGGAAGGGAGAAGTTTAAATAGAGGAATGTTTGCGTTTAGTAACCTTGAATCAAGGAGCAGACCTTCGACCTAATGTGGAAATAGCCATAAAACCTTAAAGATAACTTTTTGGACCCATTTTCTTTTTCTTTAGACCCATCACTAATCCTGTGACTTAAGGAATCCACCCCTGGTGTGACATTTTCTGGCCTGTAGCATATTAAAGCAACTAAGCGTCCCTTTGAGTCTATATGTTTATTTTTGACTTCCGAATCCATATGATTGTTAGGACTAATCTGAGAATACTGACTCTATACTGCATGCTAATGTGAAATGAAAACTCATTTTATGGATAAGTTAAAATTTACAGTGTTTAAGTAACTTGTTCAGTTGATTAGATGGAGAATAGTTCATTCCAAAGATGGTTTCTTCAGGAACATATATTCTGTTTTCAGACTATGTAAGCCTTCTTCTTCTTCTTTTTTAAATAAGAGCTGTCCAGTGGTATTTTCTGCAGATATGGAGTACATGCAGGAATGGTAATCTAAACATGAGATATAGGTCCTGAAGAATTTATCAGTTCTGGTAGCACACGCCTGTTATACCAGATACTGGGGAGGCTGAATCAGGAGAATCAAAAGTTCCAGCCTGGGAATTTAGGGAACTAAATAAATAAATCAAAATAAAAAAAGAGGTCTGGGGTGTAACTCAGTGGTAGAAAACCCCTGGGTTCAATCCTCAGTGCAAAAAAGAAAGTTATATATCGAACATTTTTAGTTTTTCAAATAATAACGCTGACATTTGTAAAGCTTGCATGGTTTGTGTGTGTGTGTGTGTGTGTGTGTGTGTGTGTGTGTGTGTGTGTGTGGTACTGGGGATTGAACCCAGGAGCATTCCACCTCTGAGCTATACCTCCAACTCTTTTTGCTTTTTGTTTTGGAACAGGGTCTCTCTGGGTTGCCGAGAGTCTTGCTAAGTTGCTGAGACTATCCTAGAACTTGGGATTCTCCTGTCTCAGCCTGCCAAGTACTGGGATTACAGGTGTGCACCACCATGCCCAACTTTTACATTTCTTTAAATGCACATGTTTGCCTTCACAAAAGTTAGGCTATTTTAGGTTAGGGAGGGACACTATAACTTGTTGACAGGGAAATATATCACTGATCATGTATAGTTGTTATAAATTGCTCTAGTAATAGGAATAATATAGTAGGCCTTTTAAATTGGGAGATAAATAAAAATCCTCAGCTCCATTATATACTTTTGTGGTTTTTGTGAAGATTTGATATATTTATTTTTCACTAGTTCTTAACTATTTTATGGTTTAGGATCTAATAGAAATATTTAGTGATCTAAATCGTATAGGCAACCTCTATTTGAAAATTTTCAGAAATGACTGAAGAACCCATCAAATAGAGAAATAAAGAAAATTTCACAGTTGAATAGAGTACTTATTGTGGGTTATGGTTACTAGAGAACCTTTATTTTTGTTTCATTATTCTCGTTCATAATTTCTTAGGTAATTGTTAGGTCAATAACAACCTTAGAACTAAAATTTTTAAGTCCCTTTCATACAGCCTATAGAAAGTATGGGGGTCAAATACAGATCTGGCAGAGTTCAAAGTCTGGAGTTTTTACCTCATAAATTTCACTTTCTTCACATGTGAAGTGATGGCTTCCTCATGGGTTTGCTATGAGATTAAAGGAGAAAGTATTTACTACATAAAAGGGGCTGAGTAAATGTTAATTTCCCTTTTTCCACTACATAATTAAGATGTCTTTAAAATGTGAATTTGTATCTCATGAATAGTATCTGTGCAAGTGTGATATATTATTAACTTTTTTTTTGTGGTACTGGGAATTGAACCCAGGGGCATTTTACCTCCAAGCTTCACCCCCAGCCCTATTTTTTATCCTTTATTTTGAAACAGGGTCTCACTGAGTTGCGGAGGGCCTCACTAAGTAGCTGAGGCTGGCCGCGAACCCAGATCCTCCTGTTTCAGCTTCCCAAGTACTGGGATTACAAGCATGTGCCACCAAGCCTAGCTATTATTAACTTCTTACTCCTGATTATTAAATACAAAACATTTGAAATGAGGCTTATCTTTTTTTTAATTCTCAAATGTTTTTGTGTCTGACAGGAAGATATTTAATTTCTTCTTTTCTCCTGTAGGGAAATTAGGTTCTTAGCAAATTCACTTATATGCCTAGCTGAGCAAATGGAATAGATATGAACTTTGTTTGAAAGTATGGCATGCAGGTATGAGTATCCTCCACAATGGTGGCACTTTGTCAGGTATCCTAGGTTAACCAGTGTCCATCAAGTATGAAGACCTGCAGTTTCCACAGAGGAGCTAATTCATAAGAGTTGTATTGATTATTTTCTTTGTGCCACCTTGCTTGTGGACAGCTCCAATGCATGTATTTTACTATTTTCTGGCTTAGAAATGTTTAACATTTCTATTCTTTAGAGTTAATATTAGAATATAAAACAGTGGCATAGTATGTAGTAGTAATAATATGATGTTATGCCATGTGGTGTGTTAAGTAAGAGCTGATGTGTATTTCTCTTATCTCTAGTAGAACAGAACTTTTTCAGATAGAAGTTATATCTTATAAGGATAAGAAATAGAACAGATTTGAATAAAACTGATTGTGAGTAAATCTTTGGTGACATCTGAAACTATTTTCAGATTTCTGCATACCTTCTAATGACTCGGTCATTTTTATTTAAAGTTGCTAAAGTTTTATTTATTTTTATTATTATTATTATTAGTAGTAGTAGTAGTAGTAGTAGTAGTTAGTAGTACTGGGGATTGAACCCAGGGGCATTCTACCTCCAAGTTACACCCCCAGCCCTATTTTTTATTCTTTATTTCAAAACAGGATCTAAGTTGCAGAGGGCCTCACTAAGTAGCTTAGCCTAGCCCTGAACCCGAATCCTCTGGTCTCAGCCTCCCAAGTACTGGGATTACAAGCATGCGCCACCATACCTGGCTAAAGTTTTATTTTTTTAAGTTTTTAAGTTGCTAGCCTAGTACTTGGAAGGCTGAGACAGAAGGATCACAGATTCACAGCCAGCCTCAGCTACTTAGTGAGGCCCTCCTCAACTTAGACTTGTTTGAAAATAAAAAATAAAATAGGGGTGGGGATGTAGCTCCAAGGTAGAAGCCCCTGAGTTCCATCCCCAGTACCACAAAAAAAAAAAAAGAAAGAAAAGATTTTAAGTTGCTATGCAACTAAATCAGCAGTTCTAAAAGCTTAGAACCAACTGCTGAGTTATCTATAAAGGCAGAGTGATCCAGTGCTGACTTTACTGTAATTTTGTTGTAGCTTGGTCAGTTGATGCTAGAAACAATGAACTGACTCTGGAAATAGTTTTGATTTTCAGAATTTCTCATGTGATGCTAAAACAAATGAACCATTATAACTAAGATGATGGGAACCCTAAGATGATGGGAAGCCAAAAGTTGCTGATATCTACTTTAAGAATGTCCAAGGGTATGATGTGAAAGTGAAGGTTTCATGTCTCCAGAGTCATGTAGTAAGTCATTGATTAAATTATAAATCTTGTAAACACAGTTGGGCTGTAGTCTGTAGCCTAGTTCTGAAACCTCTTCAAGTTTTATGGCTGGAGTCTAGCATATAAATTTAGTGTGTTGGGTTTTTTTAGACTGAAGTTCAAATGCAGTATAGGGGATAGATTCTAAAGTGCTATACAATTTTCCTGTCTGTGTAAAATACTTTTGATTATTAACTACATGTTGCATGTTGTATCCTTTTTAATATAGATTAATAGTATTAAAGTTTTATATGCTTCTCATTAGTTTACTTTTAAGTATGCTTTTATAGTAGATAATATCTTTATGGGAATAATGTTTTTTTTTTGCGGTACCAGGGATTGAACCCAGGGGCATTCTACCTCTGAGCTACACCCCCAGCCCTATTTTTTATCCTTTATTTTGAAACAGGGTCTCACTAAGTTGCGGAGGGCCTCACTAAGTAGCTGAGGCTGGCCGTGAACCCGGATCCTCCTGTCTCAGCCTCCCAAGTGTTAGGATTACAAGCGTGTGCCACCACGCCCAGCTGGAAATAATGTTTTTAATGTGTACATACCATAGGGGAGTGGCTTCATACTTTAAGTTAGCTCTAACTTGAAAATGTTATCTGTGCTAATATATGATAATGTTCTCATTTTCCTTTTCCATTTTTAGAAACATTAAAAGAAATTGATGATGTCTATGAAAAATATAAGAAAGAAGATGATTCAAACCAGAAAAAACGCCTACAGCAGCATCTCCAGAGAGCATTAATCAATAGTCAAGAATTGGGAGATGAAAAAATTCAGATTGTCACACAAATGCTCGAACTAGTGGAAAATCGAGCAAGACAAATGGAGTTACATTCACAGTGTCTCCAAGATCCTGCTGACAGTGAACGGGCTTCAGATAAAGCAAAGATGGATTCCAACCAACCAGAACGATCTTCAAGACGACCCCGCAGGCAGCGAACCAGTGAAAGCCGCGATTTATGTCACATGACAAATGGAATTGAAGACTGTGATGATCAGCCACCTAAAGAAAAGAAATCCAAGTCAGCCAAGAAAAAGAAACGCTCTAAGGCCAAGCAGGAAAGGGAAGCCTCGCCTGTTGAGTTTGCAATAGATCCCAATGAACCTACATACTGTTTATGTAACCAAGTGTCTTATGGGGAAATGATAGGATGTGACAATGAACAGTGTCCAATTGAATGGTTTCACTTTTCATGTGTTTCACTTACCTATAAACCAAAGGGGAAATGGTATTGCCCAAAGTGCAGGGGAGATAATGAGAAAACAATGGACAAAAGTACTGAAAAGACAAAAAAGGAGAGAAGATCGAGGTAGTAAAGGCCATCCACATTTTAAAGGGGTTGTCTTTTATATAATTCGTTTACTTTCAGAAAATGTTTTAGGGTAAATGCATAAGACTATGCAATAATTTTTAATCATTAGTATTAATGGTGTATTAAAAGTTGTTGTACTTTGTCTGTGACCTTAATTTTCTGCACTGAATTACCAAATATTTTAAACCAGGTAGTCTTCAGATCACCTGATGGAAGGAGCAGGGAACAGGGAAAGAGTGGTGTGAGCATTATAAAAGCTTCACAAACCATGCCTATGTCATTTTCATGTAAAACTCCAATGCTATCTTTTTGGGTAAATATAAAAGTTTTTCTAACATTTTGGTTCGATGTACTTAAAAAATTTAGATATAGTTGGATTTCTCTGTAAGCATCAAATTATCTTGGGTAATTTAAAATATGAACACTATTCTACTTAGAGCTTTTTCCCTAACCCCATTTATAAATTCACTTGTTAATCTCTAGTCTTCTAGAAATTTAAGGAACTAGAGATAAAATTTGGGATTCCATGTGGAATAATGTGCTCTTATTAGAGTATTTGCTGCTGTATTTTCCTTAGTAGCATTTTGATACACTGTCAGTAGCCCATTTGTAAATGCCTTGCTGCTGCTGCTTCAAGGGATAGATACATTTAACTTGGTGTTTAATAAGGGAGTTGTTTTGTGTTTTGTTTTAATTGGAACAGGTAAGAGTAGTTAGGGTACCAAAAATGCCTCCATTGACTTATATTGGCAAAAGTTGGTTTATATGGTATCATGATTCAAGGTTGAGCAATTTAAAAAAATGCATCTTAATTAATATTTTCCATAAGACCCACTGCTGGGATGCTTAGCCACAGGCCTGTCAGTGGGAAAAGGGCATATACTTATCTTTAAATATTGCCTTTATGTCAAACAGTTGTTTTAAATAGTTCTACTAGGGGCTATAATTCATTTCTGTCCCAATCAGTGATTATACATTATTTTAAATAATAGTGTACTTACCTTCTTAACTTTCTGGTATTGGTGCTGTTTGATGTTCTCATGTTTAATGAACTAATTTCATTATAACAATGCAATTAATAATGTATTTGTAAACTGAATTTTCCAAGATTCTAATATTTTAGGGGTAAGCATCTTGATGGATATATATCCATATGTTTGGAGCAATTTTTGGTTTGGGGGGGCAAGAGATTGACTAGTCCTTTAAATCTATGTGTAACATACTTTTTATTCCTTATTTCTTTTGATTCTGATGATCTTGATTTTTTTTTATTAACATGTGAAAAATTCTGTCTGCTTATTTGGGAAAAAATTGTTTTTTTTTTCTCTTCTAGCTCTCCTGTATCACTTTTAGCCATGTCATTTTACCTTAGCTGAGTGTCAGGTCATTCACTTGTAAAATGAGTTGGCTTAAATATCTCCAAGGTTCTTTTGAAATCAATAGTATTTGCACAATAGTGAAGGATCTTAATAATGGAATGACTTGTTTTTCCCTTTGATTAATGTTGTCCTCCATTCTGAGGTATGAAGACAATTTAAAGGTGAGATTAGATATGGGTAAATGTACAATATTTGATTAGATTTTGTTCTAAGGATATTTTAATTGATGACTAGAGCCAGTTGATTATATTACTTCTTCAGCAAGATATCTTAGTATGCTTAAGAGTTTATTTTGTTGTAACTTTGTGGAGTTGTAAAGCAACCCCTTTCTCTCTTGAGAATATGGCATTTGGTTTTAGTGGTTATGGTCTTATTACCAGAATGGGGCTATTTAACTGATATCATTAAAAATACCAGTATGAGCAAAGCCCCCAAAAGCCTTCAGATGTGACGTATATAGAAGTTGCCACTTTTTCATACATAAATTTGCCTCAGTATATAGGAGAAAAAAATAAACTTCCTAATAAAAGTGCCCAAGTCTTGATTAGAGTTTGACAGGAAAACAAGCTTGGAAAATTCTGGAAGATGTGAATCTCTTTAAGACCTAATGTTTGACACAGTGTTCTTTTTATGAATTTCCTTTTGTTTTCTGTATCACATGGGAAATAGAAATCTTAAGTTTGCATAACGTGATTAGGCTTTCTTTTGTTAAGTATTCTAGATCTCATATACTATCTCATATCATGGTTATCAACTCATTTTATATACCAGTGGTTCCCAAACTTATCTCACATTGGAATTACCTTGGGAGCTTGAAAAAATACTGATGCCCGTGCCCCAACAATTGTGATCTAATGCATTTGGAATGTGGCTTAAGGATTAGAATTTTTAAAAGATCCCCATTCTAGCATACAGAAAAGTTTTAGAACCACTGCTCCATCTTGAAGATTTCAGCCTATTGAAAACTGCTGTTGGATTCTCAACATCCAGATCTATCTATCTGTATATCTATATGCATGCTGTTACACACATGAGAGTTTAACACCTGCCCCCAGTAGTTCCAACACCATTGTTTGAGTACTCAGTATTTGAGTGCTGCTTATGTGCACCAGGCACTGTTTTAGGCAATTTAGGTATAAAAAGAATAAGGCCCTGCTCGTGGATCATACATTCTAGTGAAAGAGTCATATATGACTAATATATATATAATTATCTATGTGTATATCCTATATGTATAATGTCAGTAACCAAGTACTAAAATGAAAGTAAAGCAGAGTAAATGAATGGAAAATGAAAGGGGAAAAGATGAGAATTGTGCTGATTAAAGAAGGTTTCTAAGGAAGTAATCAGCTGAGAACAGAAATCCGGAAGTGAGGCAGGCAAAGGTTAGGGGAGGGAGGAATAGAGCAAGCTCATCGATTTGATTAAAGCAGAGCATTAGAGCGGTGTGGAAGGGGCTAGGAAATGTAGGAAAACTTGGCAAGCCATTGAAGGATTTTGAGCCATGGTGTTATTTATATTTAAAATCACTCTGGATACTGTGTACAGAATTTCCTGGAGGCAGCTTATGTGGAAATAGGGACATTTAGGAAACTCAGAAGTCTGCACCAAGAATACTGGTAGCTTAGACGGGGGTGGTTACCAGTGGAAATGGTGTCTAGGGGTAGGTGCCTGTTTAAAGGCACAGCCAACAGCACTTCGGCCCAGGAATTGGAAGGCAGGGTGATGGCAGGGGTGACTCAGGTTCTTGGCAGGAAGGGAAAAGTTAAGATTTTTGTTTTGTACTTAGGTTTGAGGGGCCTGTTAGATTTCTAAGGGAATCCAGCATGGAGTCCTGTGTATGCCAAATTGGGGGAGGGGACAAAGATAAACTTTGGAGAGTCAGTTTATGAATGGAGTTTGAAGTCATGTGACTGAACTAGTGCTTCTCACATTTTTGTATGCATGAATTGCCTCAGTATGTTAAAATGCAGATTCCGATTCAGTAAGTAAGTCTGCTGTGGGACCTGAGATTTTGCATTTCCAACAAGCACTCTGAAGCTGCTACTGCTGTTCAGGAATCTAGATTTTGAGTAGCAACCAAGAAGATCAAGAAGAGAGGAGCAGGCCCTCAGGCACTCCCAACATTTGAAATGGGGAGGAACCAGCAAAGGAGCCTTCTGAGAGATCTCAGTAAGATAAACCAGAAATGGTACACCAGAAACAATGAGAAGAAAGTGTTTCTAGAGGGAGTTGTCAGTTCACTGAAGAGCTGTTCGAGTAAGATGAGCACTGAGAATTAACCATTAGATTATTGAGTTTAATGAGCTGCACGTTTTGGAAACCGGCTTAGGGTTTTAAACAAGCAGTGCAGATTGAAGTAGTGACGGCAACTGATGTATAGACAAGCTTTGATGTAAAAGGTGCAGCAGTGTTTTTATTCATTTTTTCAAAGAGATAACATATCTATTACAAGGTAGTGTTTTAAGTACTGGAGATACAGCAGTGACAAAAATAATCTAACCTGGTGGTGCATTGATGCTGGAGGCCATGGGGGTAAATGCAGATAGGTTGCTGAATTTGGTATTGGAAAAGTGAGTTCTTCTTTCCAGGTGAAGAGCTGAGGGGGGCGGGATGTTGGAAGTCTGTAGGAATTAGAGGTGTGTTTGAAGTACCTCCTAGGAAAGTGGGGAAGTGAATGGTCCAGGAACTCCAGTGGGAACTATGGGGAAGCTGGAGGTATTGGTCATAACTTCAGATGAGCTGATAACTCATTCTGTAGCCTGGATACAGGTGTTAAAAAAGGTAAACACACAAAATAACTTAAAAGTTCAAAATCTCTGCGGTAAGCCAGAAAAATATACATCTCCCTGGTCCTTTTTATGTGCCCAGTAGGTGGCTTCCTCTGAGGGCTCTGTCCTCATGAACCCTGCCTGGAATTTAGAGGAGCAAGTCTTCACGGAGCAGTTGGTATAAATAAGCTAGACAGCTCTCTGCTCTTTCTGAACTATGCACTTACAGTTTGATGTAATTCAAGATATATTTTAAGTAATATATGTTATTTTGGTATTACCTTTACTATGGTTGCCTAAACTCTTTACATCAGAAAAACCACAGCTCCTTTATGATTTCCTGTTTCAGTGTGAGGGAAGTGCTCTGAACCAGGATTCCAGAGATCTTATCCATGGGCCTGGTCAGGTCACTGTCCTCCTTGGCCTGCAGTCTGTTCAGCCGGAAAATGAGTGATTAACATATGGTTGTCCTAAAATGGCTATTTGTGCCCCTGAACATTAGTCTGAGGAAAGAGTTCTCCTGGTCACAAACTTTGTACTTCAGTAGAAATTTATAAAATATTGGATCTTAATTCATGTATGTGGTAACTAGACTTTAAAGCAGAATTTTCTAAACTTCAGACACTACAGAAAAATCCTAATGGATTTGGCCATTTCCACATACCATTCTAATCTTACACTTAAAAATATTAAGATTTTTAAATTGACTCGCTTATTGACATAAATTTATTTTGAAAAGGAAGTCTATCACTGTAAGTGGCAAATTATCACTTTCTGAATAAAAGATTTCCTTAAGATATAATGAAAACAAAATAGTGATATTAAATTCTAGCTCTATAGTATTGCCTGTGAAAACTGAGTCCAAAGACTACTCTTCCTTTATTAGGAGGTTTAATTAGTAAATAATATTGGGTAAGAGTAAAAGACATAGACACCAAAGTAATGAAAAGGATTTAAAGAGAATTTTCTTGAATATTTCCTTACCATCCTACTCTAGAAAACATTTTAAGCAACAGAAGATTAACCACTGCAATTTCTTGACTACCAGTCTAAAACAAAAATATTAACATTTTTAAATTGAAAGTCATATCTAGCTACATGCAGATGGATGTTGCCTCTTAATCAAGGCTTCTGTAAATCCCATAAGGTATTGACCAGCATGATCTATATCACTATTACAGTAACTGACATTATCCTCACCCCATAGGGATTTCTAGTCTTGTCTTTTTTGTTTTGTTTTATTTTTTAATCCAAGGATTTAAAAATAGCCCCTATAGTGACTCTTTGAGAGTTGAGAGCAAGTTCCTGTCCAGCCTCATCATGCTACCACTTTGGGGCCCAGCATTCCAGACTTGGAAGAAAAAAAAATCCTGAGAGTTATGCAGATAACTTTCTCAGTTACCCACTTGCTAGTGCATTCTTGATTTAGCAGTCTCCATCATGAAAGCAAAATTTTCAGTTTCCTTACAAATTGAACAACAGTTTATACTAAAGGAATGAGACTGTTTAGTGGTGTATTCTCGCATTTTGGTTAGGTAAGCACCATAAGCACTAAAGTAATCTTTCAAATTTTAAGTTATTGGGTAAATGTCCTGTCTTCTTAAATAGGCCCTTAAATCTTTTTTGGCATATAGCAGTACATAAACAGTTAATGTCTTCATCCTTGTGACTCAGCACCATATATCATACAGTGATATCCTTAAATCTTGCTCCAGTATGGAGGACCATTTGCCTCAGGCTGGTTTTTAAAATGAATTTGGCTGCTTTAATATATATATTTTTTTGTTCTTCCTTCTGAAACCTGCCTAGTAGTTTGTATCCTTTTAGTTTACTGTGTATGGGGAAGGCATTTGGTCAAATTTGTATCTAAAGAATAAATAGATTCTAAGCATTTAGTGCTTGAGCTTCAGTGTATGGCTTTGGTTTTTTAAATATGTGGACTTTTTTTGTCCTATCATGCTTGTTTTCAGAGAGCAGTATTTTGCTATATACTTACTTTGAACAACACAGTCTAATTACTTTGACCAGCGGCCTTAACTTCTTTATATAGTATACTAATCTTAGAAACTTCCCACATAGAAACACAGGTGTAGGCCATCTGGCTAGTTTTCTCTCCCCGTGTTCAGGTTTTAAATTAGTTAGTAATATGGAATCATACTGTCAGTGGGAAATAATTATTTTGATTCTGAGAAGAACTTACTTTACCATAAATGGAAAATGGTAGCACTTAGCACTTGCAATCCTTTTTTTCTTTTCTTTTTTTTTTTTTTGGTGCTTGGGATTGAACCCAGAGGCATTCTACCATTTGAGCTACATCCTCAGACCTTTTTATTTGTTATTTTGAAACAGGGTCTCGCTAAGGTGCTGAGGCTGGCCTTGAACCTGTGATCCTCCTGTCACCACTCCTGGCCAAAGCCTTTTTTTTTTTTTTCTGTACCGGGGATTGAACCCAGGGGCATTTTACCTCCGAGCTACACCCCCGGCCCTATTTTTTATACTTTATTTTGAAACCGGGTCTCACGAAGTTCCGGAGGGCCTCACTAAGTAGCTGAGGCTGGCCGCGAACCCGGATCCTCCGGTCTCAGCCTCCCAAGTACTGGGATTAGAAGCGTGCGCCATCACGCCTGGCTGGCCCAAGCCTTTTAAAAGAACTTTTATTACCTTTTTTGGTGCCTTCCTGAAGCATGATAACATCCCCAAATATCAGGAATTTTTTTCCTATAATCTTTAGAGTACATTTTGCTTTTTAGTTACAAAGTTTGTTTCCCAACAATTTGAAAAAAGTAAATTCTCATAGATTAAGAAAAGTAATTATAAAGTACTGTAGCAAAATAATGACTGAAAAGATTTTCAGTTTTTATAATACTTGTAATAGTTTTGGCTTTAATTTATTTGAGTATTGCATGGAGTATCTTCTGCAACTATAGTAATGTTACTTTGGGGTAATTCTGACTAAATTGATAGGTGTGACCTAATGGAATTGACAATCAGCACTTTTCTAATTGCACAGTGAAAAATAAACTTTCCCATGTCTAGTTAAGACAGAAAAAAGATAAAGACAGCTAAGTGTTTTCTTTTTTAAGTTTTCACTGTATTAGAATTCATTCTTAATTAAATTTCCCTTTCTAGTAGTACAGTAAAATGCTTAATTATCTGGAATTGAGGAATTAAGGGTGTTTTTTGTGACATTCATGTTATCTGAAGGTCAAAAAATGACTTCATCCTTTTAAGTTAACAAGCATGGGTTTAGAATCTTAGTAAAGCACTTTTGTGACTAAAACAAAAGGGCTTTATGTGTGAGTTTGCAGTACCTGCTTAAGTATCTCAATAAGGGGCCAATCCAGTGAATTACAAATAGTAGCTGAATGTAGTTTTGTATACTAGTTTTACATACAGAATTAAGGTAGGCGATTTGCTGTTTTGCTTTTACCTGATACTTGCATTTTTGTTTTATTATGCTCCACTGAGGTCTGCCCCACCGAGGGACCAAGGGAAGGAAATTCTATGCTATGAAAGGGAATTTTGCCATACACAATCATTTGTAAATAATCCCCAGGTGTAAACTGGGTGTCATTTGTTTCTTTGACGTATTTTCCCATGTAGACCTGCCTCATCCTGGCTTTTGACATTGATATGACAATTCAGGTAATTTAAGTAGAATGTGAAAAGCTAATTTGCAAAAGCATTCCTCACAGAACTAGAAGAGTGTACCTGTGAGAACTAGGCAACATCCTCTGGCTTGGGGTGAGATTATGCTCAAAACCAGTTTCCCAAAGTATCCCGTGGGTCAGGAGTGCTAATCTGCCCAAGAAAGCTGGGGTACTTGGCATATTATATGCCTCCTCTTGGGGACTTAGATGGTACATACATGTTAGAAGTTATGAGAAACATCACCATATTTTCCCTATAAATTCTATTAAAATTCTGAAGAAGTAGGGTCCTTTAAAACAGACTGAAAATGTGCTAAATTATAACATGATCCATCAATCATATTCAAATACATTAAGTTATCATACTGTATATGGCATTACATCCTCACTTTGCTATATCCCCAGTACTATGGTCTTGACACCATTTGGACCATTGTTTAAAGGTATCAGTCAGGGAAAAGGACCTATACCTTCTTTCTGTTTGTTAGACAGTGATACTCAATTGGGTGTACATGTTTAAAGGAAATATATGTGTTTAAAGCCTTCCTGTACAATTTTGTGTATGTGTGGTACTGGGGATTGACCCAAGAGCAACCTACCTCTGAGTGATACCCCCAGCCCTATTTTATTTTTTGTTTTTGAAACAGGGTCTTGCTAAGTTGCTTTTCCTCTTAATTAGTTGGGGTCTTGAAGAAGATCAGTAGCTATGAAGGATAAGATAATTAACTTATTCCTGGAACTAAAAGTTTAAGTTAAAGCAATATTTGATTTACTAGTGTCTGCATACTGAGAGGTAATAGATGTCCTGTCCAACTCTACACATTTGTTTGTTAAAGCAATTTTTTTTTTTTTTGTGGTACCGGGGATTGAACGCAGGGGTGTTCTACCTCCGCGCTATGCCCCCGGCCCTATTTTTTATACTTTATTTTGAAACCGGGTCTCACAAAGTTGCGGAGGGCCTCACTAAGGAGAGAAAGAGAGAGAGAGAGAGAGACAGGAAGAGAGAGAGCAAGAGAGCTGAGACTGGCCGCGAACCCAGATCCTCCTGTCTCCACCTCCCAAAGTACTGGGATTACAAGCGTGCGCCACCATGCCCGGCAGTGTTAAAGCTATTTGTGAGCTGGGTGTAGTGGCACACGCCGGTAATCCCAGTACTTGGGAGGTTGAGACAGGAGGATCACAGGTTCAAAACTAGCCTCAGCAATGTAGTGAGACTCTCAGGAACCGAGCGAGACCCTGTTTCAAAAATAAATAGGGCTGGGGGTGTAGCTTGGAGGTAGAATGTCTCTGGGTTCAATCCCCAGTAAAACACACATACACACACAAAAAAAGCTGTGTGTGTGTGTGTGTGTGTGTGTGTGTGTGTGTGTGTGTTTTGCTGGGGATTGAACCCAGGGACATTCTACCTATGAGCTACACTCCCAGCCCTATGTTTTTAAATTTTTTTCTTTTGAAACAGGGTCTAAGTTGCTAAGAGCCTCACTATGTTGCTGAGGCTGTCCTTGAACCTGCTATATTCCCATTTTAGCCTTTTAGCCTTCCAAGTATGGGATTACAGGTGTAGGCCACCATACCTGGCTATTAAAACTATTTGAGAATAGTTTGATGTTTATTCTGAAGAGAATAAAGTATCAAGTCCAAATGAGGATGATACACAAAGGGAGAATTTCCTTTTTCATACTCATCCTCTCATTTAAGAGAAAAAAGATAAAGCTCTCACCCTGCTTGGTAGGACCCTTAACTGTGATGTGTTGCTTCAGGCTTTGCAAACTGCTTGTGTGCTATGAATTCTAAAACAACGAAAACCAGCTTTTCACTCTCATTGCTTTATTATAGTCTTGAGTGCCGTGCTAGATTAGAGAGAAACCCAGGATTGAACCCAGGGCCTGTGCACACTAAGCACCTGCTCTTCCCCGGGGCTGCATTGCCAGCCCCTGCCTCAGGTTTTAAAAGCTTCTGGGGCACCATAGGACACATGTGAAATCATGATACTGAGAAACTTCCTTTTCTCAAAGTACCCTAAAACTCACACCCAAATCTTTGTCAAGGTTTTGACAAAATAAGATTTATTTTTAACAATTATCAATATTTATGATGTTTTGATTGTGGACTCATGATTTTAATACTAAATTCAGAAGAAAGTGCTTAACTTATACATAGCTTGGTTTCAAAGAAGTATAGCAGGATAATCAAATGACTCTAAAGCAAAAAAAATGTATCATTAGGATACTATTTTGTGGGAGAAGTGGAAGGGAAATAGAGTTTTGGGGGGAAAACAGTGTTAAAGTTTTATTTGTAGGTGCTTTAAAAGATGTATGTTATAGATTTTATATTTCATTGGATATATTTGAGCGATATAATTTTTAAATGTTTTGCTTCACTTTAAAATAACAGTATAGATAATATGCCAGAAGTTATATTCTTTGTAATCATATATGCTTATGAGGAAACACTGAGATTAATTTATATGTGTGAGAGATACATAGTTTAAAAAAATGTTTTTAGGAGATGTGAGAGCAAAAACAGTAGAAATCATTGACAGAAATAATCTGTTCAATACTGTGGCCTTGACTATCACCTTAAATGGTCTGTCCCACCTCAGCCGTCCACTTCCATGGTGCTAGCTTAGACTTGTAACTGCCAAGATCTTTACCCACCACAAAAAAATCAGTTCTCAATTTTAAGCATCTTACCCTCTTACCAACCCCTCCAAGTGTGCTAGCGTACTCCCTCCTCACTCTGACTGAACAGTTCTCCAGCACCACCAAGACCTCCAAAATATTCCCACCAAGTCTTATCACCCTTTTACCTCCTTAGGTTGGCTTTTTTGTTTGGTTGCTGTACTTGAGGTTGAACCCAGGGCTTCGCTCCTGCTAGGCTCTACCACTGATCTACACCCCTAACTCTTTTTATTTTATTTTGCAGCAGGGTGTTGCTAAGTTGCCCAGGCTGACCTAGAACTTTTGACCCTCCTCGGGCCTCAACCTCCCGAGTAGCTAGGATTGCAGGCTTGCGCCACCGCACCCAGCTTCAGGTTGTCTTTTGTCTCTGCCCAAGCCGTATTCCATGGCTCATCATGCTGATCGCTCACTTGCATACATTCTCACCTCTTCTCACTCCTTTCCCTCCCTCCACCTTGTTTAAATCTAACTCACAGCCTCAGCAGCTACAGCCAGGCAACTGGAAAGTGACTAGAGAAGTACACCAATGTGCTGACCGCACTTTTCTTCAATTCATGACAAACCTCAAGCACATCCTTAAAGTTGCCTGACAGTCCTACGTGTGTGTGTGTGTGTGTGTGTGTGTGTGTGTGTGTGTGTGTGTTACTGGGGATTGAACCCAGAAGCATTCTACTGCTGAGCTACACACCCAGCCTTTTTATTTTGTTTTAAAACGGTCTCGCTAAGTTGTTGAGGCTGGTCTTGAACCTGAGATCCTCCTGTCTTGGCCTCCCAAATACTGGGATTACAGGCATGTGCCACCATGACCAGCCCTACTACATTTTTAAAGTCAATTCAGTCTTTCACTCTGAGACCACTACTGTACTTTTTCTTTGTTCTTCAAACCTCCAGTGTTCCTCCTTCCTCCACATTCACAAGGCGATTAGCTCAATTCTGTTTCACTCAAAACAACAACAAAGTTCATCAGACTGCTCTACCTGCTATTTTACCAGAACAACAGGCCTACCTGCCTTCCATTCCTTCCTGACAGATGGTTGTCTTTGTTTTTTTTTTCTGGGTTTTTTTTTTTTTTTTAGGACTGATTCTTTTACTTTGTGCACAGGGTCTTTGTTCCTGAAATTATTCCCTCTTGCTGAATTATCCAGGTTTCCCCTTCCATTGGACTTTCCTGCTGGTATGTAATGTGATATTTCCAATCTTAAAAACAAGAAAGAAAAAACAATGATGACAATAGCCCCATCTCCTCTGCTAACTAGTGTCTCTATATATGTGTTCACCTTAATGGAGAGATTCCTCAAAACTGTTGTCTACTTTTGTCTCTATTTTCCTTCCATTCTTCCCAGAATGGCTTTGTCTTCAGCACTCCACTCCAGTGAAGCTGCCTTCCCATTACTAAATTTGATTGTGAATTCTCTGTCATTGTCTTTTCCTGCTGACACTCGACACAATTGATTACTCTTTCTAAAAATCCCTTTTCATCTAGCCTCCAGGATACAAAGTGCTCTGGAGTCTCCTCCAATTTCAGATTCAGCTTCTCATTCAGCTGAATCTGCCCCTTCTCCCTGTCCCCCCAATGCTGCAGTGTCCTAGGCTAAGTCCTCAGAAGTCTTTAGCATCTACAGTCATTCCCTGCGGAATCTCTTCCTGTCTGATGACTTCAAACACCGTTTTTTTTTTTTTTTTTCTTTTTTTTTTTCGGTACCGGGGATTGAACCCAGGGGCGTTCTACCTCCGTGCTACACCCCCGGCCCTATTTTTTATACTTTATCTTGAAACCGGGTCTCACGAAGTTGCGGAGGGCCTCACTAGGTAGAGAGAGAAAGAGAGACAGGGAGAGAGAGAGAGAGAGAGAGAGAGAGCTGAGGCTGGCCGCGAACCTGGATCCTCCGGTCTCCGCCTCCCAAAGTACTGGGATTACAAGCATGCACCACCACGCCCGGCTTCAAACACCTTTTGTATTCTGATGTCCCCCAAAGGTGTATCGGCAACCCAGACCTCATATCCAGACTCACGTACTCCACTGCCCTCAGCAGTTCCCTTTGCATGTCTAATGGACATCTCAAACTTAGCCCCTGATTGTTATACTCCTTCTTATCCTAAACACAAACCTATATTTTCTTATCCTTCTTTTCTTGGTAGATGGCAATTACATCTTTTAGCTTCTTGGGCTAAAAATCTTTACTCTTATTCTCCCAAACCAAGTTGTCTGCAAAGGCTGTCAGTATGGCCTTCAAAATACCTTCAGCAGAGCTGGGTGTGGTGGTGCATGTCTATAATCCCAGTACTTGGGAGACTGAGACAGGAGGAGCACAGGTTCAAGACTAGTCTCAGCAACTTAGTGAGACTCTCAGCAACCTAGTGAGACCCTGTTTCAAAATAAAAAATAAAAAGAGCTGGGGGTATAGCTTGGAGGTAGAATGCCTCTGGGTTCAATCCTTAGTACCAAAAAAAGAAAAAGTAACAAAACAAAACAAAAACCTTCAGCAGCCTATGCTTCTGCTCTTCCTTGCCTTGTCTGGACCACCGTTTCCTCTGGTGGACTATTGTAGCAGCCTTCTAGTCAAACTTCCTGCTTCCACCTTTGCCCCTTATGTTTATTGCCCACAGATTAGCTAAAGAGATCGGGGCAAATCAGTCTCTCCTCTGTCTAAAGTCCTCCCTGGCTTTCCACCTGACAGTCCTATCCAAAGGCCTTACAGTGGCTTGAAAGGTCCCACTTAATCAGGCTCTGAGCTCTGACTTCTAGCATTCTCTGTTTGCTCACTCTGTCTCAGCCACAATGGCCACCTTGCTGTTCTTGAGCACATCTTGGCCTTCCAGCCTCAGGACTTCGCACTTATTCTTCCTCTCCCTGCCATGCTCTCCTCTCAAATTTCTATTTCACTTGCTCCCTCTAGCATGTAGCTATTCCACAAATACTACTTTATACTCCAGAATGCCCTACGTTCCTCTGACCCATCAAAACTCTACTTCCATCTGGGTTAAGGTCAATCTATGAAAGGATGGTTATATGAACTCAGCCTCCTTGGGGAATATTAATACTGCCAGTTCCGCTAAAGTGATATGAATCCAAACAGACCTTGAATTTGTATAAAGTTAAGAGAGCGTACAAGGACATAAATAGAAAAGAAAGAACCCTGATGAAAAGAGAAAACATTCCGATGACATGTTATCTACCCCTTTACCTTTTTATATATGTATATAGTTTCTGCTTATTTGACTGTCTCCTCCCTCTAAAATGTAAGCTCCTTGAGGGCAGGAACTATGTGTGTTTTTTCACAGTTGCATGTTCAGTGCTAGAATAGCACTGACATACAATATGTCCTTAATAAATATTTTTTGAATGAACGACATGGTACTTTTGTTTATCCATCCGAGTGTCTTTGGTCTTTAAGCATATCACCTCTCCTCACTTGGCCTGTTTTCTTAGGATAAAGATGTTAAGTGGCCTAGGTACATGTTACTATGCAATACTGAATTATTCTGCTAGGGGTCACTTGTCAGGGCATCATGGGAGCATTTGACTATGGTGCTCTTTCTTTAAATTTAAAAGCTGATTCCCTTAGTTCAAGTAGAGAAAAAACCAAACCACTTTTAGTTCCAAAGCAAGAAGTAAAATTTGATATTAAGTAAGGGAAATGAGAAATTAATTTTAACCATGCTGGACTCTTCAAGTAATAGTACATAGCATACACCTGTCATGGAGGCCTTAAATAGTCAATCACCACAAAAATCCCAATGATCTACTGGGCGATTTGGCGTGAATAAAGGAAGACAGGGATCTCTGAAGTTTCCTTGAGCTCTACTATGACCTCAGAAACACATTTGTCAGATTCTGTAATGGTCAACTCATATGCCTATAGATTGCCACTTATCCAGAAAGAAAGATGAAGGGTCAGCTTGTTACCCAGGATTTTCAGTGCCAAGTTGTAGACAACCATCCCCTGTTATCCAGAGAGTGAAGTCAAACTGTACTACTTTAAACAGGAAGGACCCTTCCCAGGGGCTGCCTCTGTACATGTACAAATGCTTCCTCTTCCCCGGGGGGTTGTTCTCCACCTAAGCAATTGAAGTCAAACCGCAAATATACAAGATCCCAGACAGGTTAAAAGAAATGCTCAAAATGCTACATCCCAAGAAGATACAGATTGGTCACAGTCTTGTATAATTCAGGGGAAGGAAGGTGTAAGAGTAACAAATATCTGACAAGAGTGCTGCCAGCTAGGTACCCAGGCCAGACACAGCTATTTTTTTTATAGCAATCTCTTCAATTCTGAACTTCAATGCCCTCCAAGTTCTTTCTAGTACAGGACTTTAAGAAGTCATTATCAATTGATTGGTGTTAACACTGAAGATCAAACCCATTTGCTATTGCAGTTCTAATGGAGCTTTAAAAATTCTTCACGGGAAGGGATACTTCTTTCTGATTATAATTCTATGAAGATAATTTTTGCAAAAGAACTAAACAAGTTATTATTGGTTCACTTGTCACAGACCGGTTAAACAGAATCTATCTTCTTGCTTGATGGATTCCAAGCCTGGGTATTTTTTCCTTTCTTGGTATGTAGTGAAGTAACTTGAAATTTGGGGGCTACTTTGAGTTCAGAATATAGAGATCAGCACTTCTGGCTTAGAGCTCATGTTAAGCATGTAATTAATACAGACTCACAGGCAACAAATTGCAATGGGAGGGAAATGTATGAATTATCTCTAGTCCTATTTTGCCCTAATTAAGAGTTGGTGTTCACCAGACATGGTGGTGCTCTGTAATCCCAGTACTTGGGAGGCTTAGACAGGAGGATCACAGGTTAGAGGCTAGTCTCAGCAAATTAGTGAGACTCTTAGCAACCTAGGGAGACCTTGTTCCAGAACAAAATAAATAAATAAATAAATAAATAAAAAGGGCTGGGTGTGTAGCTCGGAGGTAGAACATCTCTGAGTTCAACCCCAGTAACTAACACACACACACATATACACACACACATATGAGTTGGTATTCATGAATGTCCCTATCACTCTGAACTTCATTATGATGTGTGATTACAATGCACTAATAAAAGTATATTTTTTTAAAAAAAAGAGTTGATATTCTTAAAACTTAGTGAGGGCAAGACATTATTATTAATAAGTTTTGCTTTTGTACTAACTTCTAAAATGCCTCCCATTCTCCTTAACTTTACTGTACTTGACAGTATTGTCATTTCTCTAAACTATTTGATTTTATCTTGGTTGAAGCCACACTCTCTTCATTTGCTTTTTACTTCTTTGATCCCCTTCTTCTTTGCATTTCTCTCTTTTTTCCCAGCCTGATGTTCAGAAACCTTGGCCTTCTGTTGCTCTCCACACTCTCTTTTGAGATCTCAATCCTTAAGGCTTCAACCATCACCTTGTAAATCTCCCTCACTAATCCTTAGCCTGAAGCCCAAGCTTTCTCAGTTCAGCAGGCACTGGCTGGTTCCACTTGGATGGCCCAGTGTCAGCTCACTTCTCTCACTGGCCCAGTTTCCTCCCCATTTCCAAGTCAGTTAAACTGCTCCCACGTCATTTTCACTTCCTTACCCTCTACCACACAGAAGCTTTGCTGCCAATTCTAAAAGCTAATCATTGTCACCACCACCATCATCATCAATCATAATCTTGTAAACTTAAAGTTCTGGAGAGCCAATAGATTAGTTAAAAAAAAAAAGGATGGGAGACTATGGACAGGATACTAAGGATGAAGGAGAGGACAGTCCCTAAAGTAGAGCAGCATACCTCTGTGCTGGTCATCTTCTCCCAACCTATTTTTTCCTTCTTTTTATTCATTTATTCTTTCTTTCTTTTTTTTTGTGTGTGGTACTGGAGATTGAACCCAGGGGCATTCTACCTCTGAGCCAAACCCCCAGCCCTTTTTACTTTATTTTCTTTCTTTTTAAAGCATTGTTCTACTTTTCTACTTGAATCTTCTCCTTATTGCATGATATAACATTTCAATGAAGTTAATATTCATTTGAATTAATATCACATGATTAACAGGACTTAATAGTCTAACCTAGATGGATACAGAAACAAGAGCTTTGATTGGACCAGAAAAATTTAGGACAACCTGGAACATACTATATAGGTCTTTGTGGGTGGCTATGTAATAGTGGTAGAATTTTAAAACAGCCTGGAGAGAAAGTTGTTGGGAGGTGAGAAATGATTGAATAGGTAAGAATTTGGGAAAAGGAATAGGGTGTGTGGGGTTCAACTCTTTCTAGTTTCTTATCAGCTCCAGCTGCCAGAAGGGAGGGTATATTCTCATCTACCATCGGCCCCACAATAGGGTCCTGACCTGTGGAACTGCTGGGGAGATACAGTCTAATCCAAGTAGCAAGATTCCTGGGCTACAGATATAAAGTCATGCTCTCAGAAGCTTAATAATGATACTAATTATTATTATGAATAAAGTTGGCATTGTGATCTGCATTTGCCTATCTCCTTCTTATCTCTGTTAGTTCCAGCTTGGATAGGAAAACAAAGATATTTATTCATCCCCTAAGACTTCTATACTTGGTTAATAATTAGTCCTCAATAAACAGTTTTTGAGCAACGAAAGAACTTTTCCATTGTACACATTCTCCTAGTCCATCTCATTTGGCTTGTCCAGGAGAGGCCCCATTTACACTGCAGTCTCAAAAGCCAAGTGGCAAGCCACAGCCTGGAATGGTCTCTGGGAGGCAGAAGAAGCCGGTTGGCCAGCTAGCCAGATTTCTCACACATACCCTGGTCCCAGAAGTCAGGGTCTCTAGCATAGATGAGATAAAGCTGGGGTAGAACTTCCCTAAGGGACACACCATTCTTGTCCTAATCTAGGCAGCATGTCTTACCACATCCAGCAGAAAACGACTCTAGAACAACTTCTACCTGTGCATGAACTGCCTTTCAAAATTTGATTTCATTTTGGATAAAGCCTTCCTTATCTTCTCATCTCTTTAAGGAGCAACCAATAAACACCAAGTTTTTACTGAGAGATATTTAAAATTTTCCATTTTCTATTTTACATCGTTTCCACACCAGGGATCCAAGAGAGGTGGAGGAGAGGGATTTAGTGAGGCCCATTTACTCCAGGGGCCTGTCCACACAAGCCCAGGGCTCCTAGAACCCGGCTGAAGGTTTGGTTTACCTTTGTTGAAGCGTGCTCTCTTCATTTTCTTTTTACTCCTCTGATCCCTTTATTTGCATTAGTCCTTCTTTCTCCGGCTTGTTCACTGAGAGTGCACCTGATGTTCAGCCTTGTCTTTCTCTTGCTCTCCACACACTCTTTTTTTTGTGTGTGGTACTGGGGATTGAACCCAGGGGCGTTTTACCTCCGAGCTACACCCCTGGCCCTATTTTTTATACTTTATTTTGAAACCAGGTCTCACTAAGTTGCAGAGGGCCTCATTAAGTAGCTGAGGCTGGCCGCGAACCCCGATCCTCCGGTCTCCGCCTCCCAAGTACTGGGATTACAAGCGTGCGCCACCACGCCCGGCCTCCACACACTCTTTGGAGGCCTCAATCCTTAAGGCTTCACTCATCCCCTTGCAACGCTCCATCGCCAGTTGTTGGCCTGCAGCCCACACCTTCTCAGTCCAGTTGCATTAGCCGGTTCCACTTGGATGGCCCAGTATCAGCTCCTGCAGGCCACAGGTACAGATACAGAATCCTGTCTCTAACAACTTTCTCTCAAAAACTATCTCAATTGTATTAGGCACATATGTGAGGGCCCCAATATAAAGAATTGACTTGATATGGATCTGTACCCAGTGACAGGGGATGGTAATTCGATCCTGGTCCTCGACCCGTGAACAGTGCTATAATTCTTCTGTCACTCCCAACTTTGTTTCTTTCCTGAATTTGGGATAATCATCTCACCACCTCCATGCAATAACACATGACAGATGTGGCTCTTGGAGTCTCAGTTCCCAAGGGATTTAAAATTCTCAAGACATAATTTTGGTCCTTGCAGAAATTTTGACAGGGAGACCCACTGCTCAAGTCGTTATCAATTTGAAAGGGTTTGGAATGTTTACCCACCTGAAAAAAAGTATTTCCAGAGGAACTGGAAATGTTATTTATTTACATGGAGCCAAAGTATCACTTCAGACATTACTGACTAACTTCAAAAGCGAATGTACCAGGTCAGTGGAGTGATCTGACTGTCACCACCAAGCAAACAAATCATTAGTAATAGTGAGATAGCTTACCGTGATGTACCCTGTGCCATGATGCAACTGGAAATACCAACATTATGTATAAATATTTTGCCAAAAATGTTATACCTGTGTCAAATCAAACTTCTCTAGATCTAACATCTAGAAGGGAGAGAACAAGTTAAATTATAACATAAGGAAACAGAAAAATCCAGAATGTGTGACAAGTATGAATGTTGAAAAATCAATGTTTTGTGGAAAAAAGGGGAGGTATTCTGGTTTTATAAGACATACCCAAATGCAGTATGTGAAGTGTGATTAGACTCTGGCTTGAATAAAAACAGCTATAAAAGGTATTTTGGGGGTCTGAGGGTCTGGGGGTATAGCTCAGTGGTAGAGCACTTGCCTTGCACACGTGAGGTCCTCAGTTCAATCTGTAGTACCGCAACAATAACAACAACAAAAAGATATATTTGGAATAAATGGAAAACTTTGATCATGACTAGATACTAGGGATATTATGAAATTATTGTTAATGTTCTTAGATGTGATAATGGTATTGTGATTACATAGGAGAATGTCCTTACAGTTGGGAAATGCATACTGAAGTATTTAGGTGTGAAATTTCATGATATCTGCAACTTATTTTCAAAGAGTTCAAAAACAATAACAACAAAAACAAGTCAAACATACACATACAAACAAATATCATCATTATTAGATCTATGTAGAGGTCAACACTGAAGATAGTCAGTAGACTATCCTTTTAAATTTTTCATATATATGAAATATTTTGTAATAAAAAGTTGGAGGAGAAAAGTTTATAAAATGAAACATGCCTTCAGTTGTCTGGGATAACTTTCCAGAAAGATAGCACTTTCCTTCCCAGCATAGTCAAATCTTGTGTCTGTTTTTGTGTGCAATCTTATCCATGGTAGACCATGGACACTACAGACCCATAGTGGGTCTTGTACTGCACGGACACCAGTGGTAGGATTCCAAGGCCCTTCCTGTGTAAATACATTCATTCTATGGGGCCATAGGAGCTCTCTCAATTGAGGTAGGAATAATAAGAACCAGTATATGACTGTGATTTATGTAGTGTTGGTGTGTGTATGTGTGTGGGGTATACTAGGGATTGAACCCAGGGGCGTTCTACTTCCATGCTACAGCCCCAGCCCATTTTTTAAAATTAATTAATTTGTTTATTTATACTGGGGATTGAACCCAGGGGGATGCTACCTCTGCTCCCCAGCCCTATTTTTATTTTTTATTTTGAAACAGGGTCTCACTAAGTTGCAGAGGGCTTCACCAATTGCTGAGGCTGGCTGCAAACCTCAGCCTCCCAAGTACTGGGACTACAGGCATGCACCACCACGCTCAATCTACATGCTCTTTGCTATATAAAAATATGTGATTGCTAAGTCATCACTTTTGGAGATGATGAAAGATGTGGTTTCAAGCTTTTGAAAAATAGTATTGTATTATCATATAGGTTGCTCTAAAACAATCTTCATTCTGCTTTGCAGACTACCATTTGTATGTCTTTGTTTAAGCTTTCTGGCTCAGAAACGTCTTCATTTGTGAAGACAGGGGAAAGATGCTTGAAATTGTCAGATGATCCATCCCTTCAGCCAGGACAAGGGCTTACCCTCTTGATATAAGGGGAAGAATCTAAGCCGGACATGGTGGCACATGCCTGTAATCCCAGTACTTGGGGGGCTGAGACAGGAGGATCGCAGGCTGGAAGCCAGTCTCAGCAATTTAGCGAGACCCTCAGCAACTTAGCAAGATCCTGTTTCAAAAGATAATAATTAAAAAAAAAAAAAGGCTGGGGTAGTTTGGAGGTAGAATGTCCCTGGGTTCAATCCCCAGTGCCGAAAAAAAAAAAAAAGTAGGAATCTGCTTTTGAGAATCTGCATTCTCCCTGGCTGGGCCTAGAAAACTCACACAGTGTGATTCTGTGTGGATTGCCCAGATGCTGACCCTCAGCCCTCCCAGAAGCCAGGATCCTTGGGAGTGGTACTCAGTAAAGGAACTCTGTGGAATAAGGAACCCTAGTGATCCACTCAGCTGGAAAACAAAACCAAACCTACATGGCCTGGAAGGAGCCGCGACCTTTCTCTGAAGGCAGATGAGTTTTTGCCTCTGGTATCAGTGGCAGGCTCCATCTCAGAGGAGGAGAATTCCACAGAAAGTTCCTGCTTTGTGTTTCCCTTATTCTGCTCTGCTGCATAGGCTGCGACCCCTAGAAACTGACTGTGACCCTGGGAAAAGCAGGCTATCGGTGGTAGAGGAGAGCTCATTTGTGTTTTCTGCTTATAGTATAATCAATTCTCTCTTATACCATGTTGTCCTCCCAAAATGTTTCCTGAAGAGACCATTAATACACTATATAGAAAATAACAGAACAGAGAGATGAGAAGAATTCAAGGAAGCAACCCGACTTCAACAAGAAAAACTGTAGCCATACGATTTCTTTGCACCCACTCCTTTGGTTTAATCAAGTCTCTTCCTTCATGTTGCTGCTGATATTTTAGTTCAACCAGCCTGATTCCAGTGGAAAAAAAAAATTCTAGCTGGACATGGTGGCGCACGCTTGTAATCCCAGTACTTGGGAGGGTGAGATAGGAGGATCATAGGTTTGCAGCCAGCCTCAGCTACTTAGTGAGGCCCTCTGCAACTTAGTGAGACCCTTTTTCAAAATAAAAAATAAAATAGTGCTGAGGGTATAGCTCAGAGGTAGAACACCCCTGGGTTCAATCCCCAGTAATACACACACACACACACACACACACACACACACACACACACATTCTAGGTGGGAGTGGTGGCACATGCCTGTAACCCCAGTACTTGGGAGGCTAAAACAGGAGGATTGAAAGTTTGAGGCCAGTTACAGCAACTTAGCAAGTCCCTCGGCAACTTAGTGAGACCATTTCAAAATAAAAAAAAAAAATAGCTGGGGTGTAGCTTGGAGGTAGAATGACCCTGGGTTCAATCCTCATACCAAAAAGAAACAAAACAAAAAGTTCTAAGTGCCACTTACAACTTGTAGTTTCTTCCCCTCCTCTCCTTTTCCTTTTTTTGGTATGTGAGCTGGAGTTGCTTTTGGTGAGGCTGCCAGGTGAAACATTCCTGGAAGAAAGCACAGTTGCACCCCTCACTCTCCAAAAGGACTGGTTCCAGGACTCCCTCAAATACACAAATCCACAGCCATTCAAGTACCTAATATAAACTGGGGCCGTATTTACATATAACTTTGCGCATTGTCACAAGAGTGAAGTGTGAAGAAATAGCCAAAGCATGGTGCTTTTGTACTCTTTAGACAAAGATCAATAAATCTGTGCAGGAATGACAGGATAAACAGATATCTGGGCCAGGCGCTTACTAAGGGAAAAAAAAGGGGGTGGGAGTGGAGAAGCTGGTGGAAGATAAGGGTTACTTCGAGAAAATCTTTATTCAGGTTCACTGCAGCCAGTTACCAGGCGTGGTATGGGAAGGACATCCTCCCTAAAGAATCTTTATGTCTTGCATTTAGGAGAAGCCAGGCCAAATGGTCCCTCCATTGATTTCATCTTGAAGTCGTTGATGTACCAATTCGGCACATCCTGAGACACAGCGTGTCCTTCTCTCCTCAGTGTCCGTGTAGCTCTCCGACTTGGGCAGATCCCGACACTGCTGGGCATTCTACTTCTCTCCTCTGTCAAATATGGGATGAAATAGGGATCTCTGTAGCCCCTTTCAGCTTGAACATTCTAAGAATATCTTCTATGTCTGTTCATTTTGCAAAGTGTAAAGCCATCTTTTTTTTTCTTTGTGGTACTAGGGATTGAACTCAGGGGCATTCTACCTCTGAGTTACATCCCCAGCCATATTTTATTTTTTATTTTGGAACAGATCTCACTAAGTTGTGGAGACTGGCTTCAAACCTGCAATTCTCCTGTCTCAGCCTCCCAAGTATTGGGATTACAAGTGAGTGACACCATGCCTGGCCGAAAAGGTATCTTTGAACCTTTCTATCTGTATCGCCCATTGAAGCTCCATCCCAGAGACAGGCTGAGTGCTTCATTTCAGAACTCAGCCCACCAAGCCCTGCCAGCCCTTCACACCCCCTGGGCTGGACGGATTTGCTGAGCAGCTAAAACTTACACTTCCACAGCTTGCCTGTGAGCTGCAGGCCTGCACTTGCCAATCTACATGGGTTGAATCTGAATCTGAATATTAATTCCACCCTCAGGAGCCAACACATATGGAAAATATTAATGCTTCCTTCAAATGGAATTTTTTTGGAAACAGGTTTCTTTTTTTTTTTTTTAACTGGGATGGAACCCATGGGCATCCTACCTCCGAACTACACTCCCAACCTTATTTTATTTTTATTTTGAAATAGGGTTCTTACTAAGTTGCTGAGAGCCTTACTAAGTTGCTATGGCTGGCCTTGAACCTGTGATCCTGCTGTCTCAGCCTCTCAAGTACTGGGATTACAGGTACGCACCATCAAGCCCAGCTGGAAAGATTTTTAATGAAGATTAATCATTTTCCAAGCACCCCAATAGAGTCATTGTATTAGTGTTTATTTAAGTGAAGAATAAATGTCAAGGCCAGCTGGTCATGGTGGCGCATGCCTATAATCCCAAGTATGTCCAAAATGTAAGGAAACCACAAGAGACACTGCAGAGCCAGGCATGGTGGTGCACACCTGTAATCCCAGTACTTGGGAGGCTGAGACAGGAGGATCGCAGGTTAGTGACCAGCCTCAGCAATTTAGCAAGACTCTTAGCAACTTAGCAAGACTCTGTTTCAAAAACAAAACCCAAAACAAACAAACAAAAAAGGGGGCTGGGTCGTATCTCAGAGGTAGAATGCCCCTGGGTTCAATCCCCCCTACCAAAAAAAAAGTCAAGGCAGGCTTTTTCCTTCGACAGCTATGTGTCGTTACTTCTGATGAGTGGAGTACACTATCTTCTTGAAACAGACTCAAGAACATCCGTGTCAGTAGTATCTGCATGTTGCTTCATCCCTGCAAAGCCTGCTGGACTAGAACACAGTCTTGGGCTCTTCACCTCTGACCCTTCTAGAACCTTCTAGTATATTCATTTGAAACTGGGCCAACCCTGCTAAGGCTATATATCAAGTTAAAAATGTAAACACACAATCTCTGAGACCGAGAAGGGCAGCTTCCATGGTAGCTTAGCCTGCCTTCCTCCTCAGGTCCTCTTTCCTCAGCTTTTAACTATGTTGCGCCCAATAATGAGGAGTGGACGGGAGAGTGAGTTTTTGTTAAGGGACTGTCTTTCCAGAGGCCTTTAAAGGCATTTAGTAGCCGGGCGTGGTGGCGCACACTTGTAATCCCAGTACTTGGGAGTCTGAGACCGGAGGATCCGGGTTCGCAGCCAGTCTCAGCTACTTAGTGAGGCCCTCTGCAACTTAGTGAGACCCGGTTTCAAAATAAAGGATAAAAAATCAGGCTGGGGGTGTAGCTCAGAGGTAAAATGCCCATGGGTTCAATCCCCAGTACCACAACAACAACAAAAAAGGCATTTAGTATAAAATCTTTATGCCTATAAAATGACTCTTAATTTTCTTCATTTCTCGTTACAAATAGATTCATCTGTTTAGGTAACAACTGGCTCCCTTGTTCTCTCTTGCTATGCAGGGGCAGCTTGTCCAGAATGAGGTTTTCTGGAATGGAGACCTGGTACAAAGGGAAGGGGTAAGGATAATTTTCTCTAATGTAGATGTGGCTATCCTAATTGAGAGAATTTCCAAGAGGATTAGCTGCAAACGTTCTCAAGAATTGGAATTCATTCTACTGCACTCCCTCCTCCCCTCAATGCCACCAGAAGAACTGAATTGATCCCTCGAGGAGGGCGTGCATGGGAAAAGTAGCTCAGGGCTGTGTGTTCGGGGTTTGGTCCTGTCAAAGCCACAGGTGAGGCGTGCTGGTTTATGAGGGACTGGGGCAGAGAGGAGGGTGTTTGGGAAAAAAATATTCGAAGGGAAAAATGTATTCACATGAGAACACAAATACCTGGGTTATGGCTGGTGCTTTCTTACTGCCCTTGACAAGATCTTCTTGGAAACAAGGAGGACCCTGGGACCCTGAATGACCTTCTCCCTCTAACTATTCTCCAACCCTTCTTCTTGTAAATGAATAGATACATTTAGCCACATATGGTGGCACATGCCTGCAATCCCAGTACTTGAGAGGCTGAAACAGGAAGGTTTGCAGGTTCGAGGCCAACCTCAGCAACTTCACAAGACTGTTTCCAAATAAAAATAAAATAGGGCTGGTAGAGGGCCCCAGGGTTTGATCCCCAGTACCAAAGAATAAATAAACAAATTTCCAATTCTTTCCATCCCTGGACTGTATGTTCTGCAGAAGGGACTCCAGAAATCTGGATTTGGGGTGGCATTTTTTGGTTGTTCTTGCATATCATCACAGCCCCTTTTGCCACAGATCTGATTCTTATCACAGGATAGGGAGCAAAGCTTCGTTTTCCATATCAAAAGTTATTTTACTGCTGTGCTAAATTCCACTGATGGTGTGCACAGCATGCATTATAAATTATGTTCTAATTATATGGCAGGCTTCATTATCCCCCTTCTGAAATTATGCAGTCTGCTCCAAACAATTAGCACTTAATTATGCTTCCATATTGTTTCCTAATTGTCCCATGTGTTGGCTTTCACTCTCTAAGCAGACTGCATGCCTCTGGAAGGCAGAGATCAGGACTTCAGCCTCTTTGAACTACCGAGGCAACAGTTGCTCGTCCTAACTAACACTGGGACTGGCAGGGTGAGTTTTAAGAAAGAGATGATAGCATGAATATCAACACATTTTAATTCTTTGGGAAAGGCTGGGCAAAGCTAAAATAAGTGTAAAGAAAGTTGATGGGCATTTTGTAATTTCATTCATCACTCAAGTCCCCAGAGAACAGGGATCCTGTCTATCTTTGTCGCTTTTGTACTCCAGCACTTAGCTCATAGCTTGCAAGGCACAGACACTGAATGAATCTTCTTAATTAACAAGTTAATGAATGAATTTCTTGAACTTTTTTTTTTTGTGGTACCAGGGATTGAACCCAGGGGCATTCTACCTCCAAGCTACACCCCCGGCCCTATTTTTTATCCTTTATTTTGAAACCGGATCTCACAAAGTTGCAGAGGGCCTCACTAAGTAGCTGAGTCTGGTGGCGAACCCAGATCCTCTGGTCTCCACCTCCCAACTACTGGGATTACAAGCATGTGCCACCATGCCCGGCTTTCTTGAACTTCTGTTATGCCTAGGTTTTATGTTGAGTGATGAAGACACAAAGACAGTCTGATTTATCTCTTTGGAAGCCAAAAGTCTGGTGAAGAGGAGAAATGGCGTAATTGAAAACAAATAGTTACTCTAAAATAGGAAAGGAAGCTGGGCGTGGTGGCACATGCTTGAAATCCCAGTACTTGGGAGGCCGAGACAGGAGGGTCGCAGGTTTGAGGCCAACCTCAGCATATGTGTGTGTGTGTGTGTGTGTGTGTGTGTGTGTGTGTGTGTGTTACTGGGGATGAAACCCAGGGGCATTCTACCTCTGAGCTACACCCCCTGCCCTATTTTTTAATTTTTCTTTTGAAACAAAGTCTCGCTAGGTTAATGAGAGTCTCACTACTTGCTGAGGCTGCCTTTGAACCTATGATCCTCCTATCTCAGCCTCTTACATACTGTGATTACAGGCATGTGCCACCATGCCTGGCTTAGCCTCAGCAATTTATCAAGGCCCTCAGCAACTTAGTGAAATTAAATATATATATATATATATATATATATTAGTTTTTGTTTTTGCTTTCGTTTTTCTTTTTTTTTTGCGGTACCAGGGATTGAACGCAGGGGCGTTCTACCTCTGCGCTATGCCCCCGGCCATATTTTTTATACTTTATTTTGAAACTGGGTCTCACGAAGTTGTGGAGGGCCTCACTAAGGAGAGAGAGAGAAAGAGAGAGAGAGAGAGACAGGGAGAGAGAGAGAGAGAGCGAGAGAGCTGAGACTGGCCGCGAACCCGGATCATCTGGTCTCCACCTCCCAAAGTACTGGGATTACAAGCGTGTGCCACCACGCCTGGCTTGCTTTTGTTTTTCTGTTACTAGACATGAAACCCAGGTTCTCATGCATGCTAGGCAAGTTCTCTACCACTGAGGTACATGTCCAGCCTGAAAGATACTAGAATTCCTTTCCAAGTGCTTTGAGATCAAAGAGGGAAACTGCTAACTGTCCAGGGAGTCAGGGAAACTTCACCTTTAAAAATGCAGGAAAGCATTTGATAGATTTTGAAGGAAGACTAAGAATTTGCAGGAAGAAAGCGTGCAGACATTCTGGCGCACGTTGTTTTGGAGGAGCAATCGGGGCACATTCTGAGAGTGGCAAAAGTTTGTTTTCTGGACAATCCATAGTTGTCAAGAAGACTGATAGTGAAGGTGAAATGAGGCAGGTAAGTGGGGGCTTGTTTGTGAGGGTCTTAGGATCCATCTTCTAGGCCGTGGATTCTGGTGAACATTTTGAGCAGGGAATTGAGGTGAGCCGATCTGAATTTGGGGAAATCACGGGGGACAGCATGGTGGGTGGTCTGGAATGGGAGAAAGTGGAGACAGGAAGAACAACTCGAAGGTGGCCCCAGTGGCACCTTGGATTAGAGATTATAAAGTAGGAAATGAAGTGGTGGAATTGGGAGGGAAAAGGACTCACATGAGAGCTATTCAAAAAGTCAAGGCCCAGGAGGACTAAGCGACTAACTGTATGTGGGGAGGTGGGAAGAGGGACATGGGAAGACAGGCGTCCAGAATGACTCTTAGTTTCCAGCTTAAGTGAATGGAGAAGCCAGGAAAAGCAGCAGGGTTGGTGTGGTGGGAAAGAGGTTTTCATTCTGGACTGGATTGAAACAACCTCTTCTCTATGTGTGTTGACGTGGGATTTGCTTTTCCTATTTAGACTATGGAGGATTCTCTCCTTTGTGGAGAAGGAAGAGAGGTTTCCCCCAGGAGGTCAAGACTTCCAACCTAGTGGTGGCCATCTTGGAAGGAAGCTGTTTCTCAGCCAGGAAACTGTCATTCAAAATGTAGACAGCTACCTAGCTCCCCCCACCCCCCGGGAGTCTAATTGTCAAGAAGCACTCACCAGGTAGCTCCAGATCAGAATGCAGGTGGATTGCAGCCTACAAGCCTCAGAGAAGGTCATATCTAATAAGCCAAGTAATATATATTGTCATGTACTTTTTTCATATTTTTATCTTGAATAAAGTCTAGTAAAACATTGCAGTCTTACTGTAGCTGTGCTATAATGGCCTCAAGAACATGAAAGGATCAGTGTAATTCTTCCCTTCTTCAAACCAGTGAGGAACAGCAATAATCAGGAAAGATGTCCAAGGGGAAGACGAATTTAGGATAAAGTACAGCAGCCTCTCTTTTGTAGAGATTCTCCCTCAATTACCAACAATTAAAGGTGAGGATTGGGGACTGGGGATGAGGCTCAGTGGCAGAGCACTTGCCTAGCATGTGCAAGGCCCTGGGTTCAATTCCTAGCAAAACACACACACACACACACACACACACACACACACACACACACACAGCTGAGACTTTATTTTGTCAAGGTAAGCAGATATGTGGTAGGCAATCAATAATATTTTGCTGAATGAATGGATAAAGGGACTAAGAATCTTAACAGGAGTTTCTGTACTGAATTCTATTCTGTTGCTGACTTCATTGCTAGGTGGAGGAAAGCTTTTGAACAATGTTTTCAATTAGAGTGTGCCTTAGTTTCCTTATTGGTAAAATGAATACCAGTCCTTTTTTCTTTTTTGAAATTAATTCTTAATTAACAAGTAGTATATATATTTAAACTGTACAACTTAATGTCTTCATATGTATATACATTGTGAAGTGATTAAATCAAACTACTTAACATACACATCACCTCACATCCTTATCACTTTTTGTGTGTGTTTGGTAAAAACATTGAAGATCTACTGTCTTAGCAATTTTCAGGAATACGGTACATTATCAACTTCAGTCACTCTGTTGTACAATTGATCTCCAGAACTTAGTCATCTTAATTGAAACTTTGTTCCTTTTGATCGACATCTCTCCATTTTCTCCCCTAACCCCATGTAACCATCATTCTATTGGTTTTATTTATTTATCTTGTAGTACTGAGGATTGAACCCAGGGCCTTTCATATGCTAGGCATGCACTCTCCCACTGAACTACATCCTTAGTCCTTTTTATTTACAATCTTAAAAAAATTTGAAACAGGGTCCCACTAATTTGCCCAGGCTGGCCATGAACTTGAAATCTTCCTTCCTTAGCCTCCTGACTAGCTGTGATTACAGATATAGGTCACCATACCTGGCTAGTTCTACTTTTTTTAGATTCCATGGAGCAGTGATATCAAGTGTCATTTGCCTTCCTGTGTCTGGCTTATTTCACTTAGCATAATGTCTTTCAGGGTCACCCATGTTGTTGCAAATGACAGGGTTTTCTTCTTTTTAAATCCTGAATAGTATTCTGTTTTGCACACATACCTAATTTTCTTGATCAATTCATCCATTGATGGACACTTAGGTTGATTCCATATCTTGGCCATTGTGCATAATGCTGCAATGCACACAAATGTGCAGATATCTCTTCAACATACGAATTTCTTTTGGGTACATGGACATGTGTTACTTAACAACAGACATATGTTCTTGGAAATGCACCATTAGGTGATTGTATGAACATCACTCACATGAACTAGGGAAGCTGAGATGTTGCTGGGTGACATAATCTTATGGGACCACCACTATGTATGTGATCCATTGTTGACTGGCATGCCACTGTGCACCATGTGACTGTTACCCAGAAGTGGGATTTCTGGATTATATAGTAGTTCTATTTTTTGGTTTTGAAGGAACTTTCATACTGTTTCCACAATGGTTGTACTAATTTACATTCCCAGCAACAATGTGTAAGAGTTCCTTTATTTCCCACATCTCGAAACAGGTTCTAAGTTTCTGAGGGCCTCACTAAGTTGCCGAGGCTGGTCTAGAACCTCTGATCCTCTGTCTCAACCTCCCCTCCCAAGTACTGGGATTACAGTCATGTGCCACCACACCTGGCTCCCTCCTTGTATATTTTCTATTTTAACTCCTTATTTGAGGTATGGTTTGCACACACCCTGAGTGTAGCTTTTAAAGATTTCCTCTCCAGTTTACTTGTGCTAAAAAGAGTGACAGCTTTATTTCTTGGGCTACATTTATTTTAAATTAAAAAAAATTCCCCATAGCTATCATTTGATGACAGACATTTTTTTCAAATTATATTAAACTATAATGAAATTAAACTAATTATACCAAACTTGAGTTATACCATTTACTATATTAAAGCAATATTTTTATGTGTAAATATCCAATAAAACAGTCATATAAGTTTTACTCAAAAGCATCAATCATTATATTTGATTTGAATGTTATTTTATCAGTTTACTATAATGGGTAATTTTCTGAAAGCTTGCAAATGGACTGAAGTAGAGTATAGCTTATTCAGTTTGCTTATTGTTAGTATATCATATTTGTCTTGTGGAATAAGCAGGTTTATCAGAACTAAAGTCTGCAGAGCTGGAATGACTCATTAAAACTTACAAGCAAAGAGCAGTGAAGAGAGGGGACTCCCTTGTAGGAAATTTTACCTTTGTTAACTTTCTCGATTAGTGAGTCAAGGGCTAAAATGTCTCCCTACCTTCTGATGGACAAGCTTCCACTAAGCACCTTATAGTTATACTCTGGGTGGGGACACGATAAAGGTCAATTTGTCCCACATACAAGGCTATAAGCTGGTAATTCTTGAAAATCACAAAGGAAGACAATTTATATATTATTATATATTTAAGGAATAAGGGATGGTGTTAGTGATTTGGTGATGGATGGACTAGAAAAGAAAGGTTCTGTGCACCATCTCACCCCTGTCTTTCCATCCTTTAGCCCCAGGTCAAAGCCCCCCACAATGTGGCTCTCTCCATGGTTTGCTCCTTTCTGTTCAGGCAAATGCTCTTCTACTTGACCAATTAACCCCAAAGCTAGGCTGCAGTCTCTCTCTCTCTCTCTCTCTCTCTCTCTCTTTTTTGTGGTACTGGGGATTGAACCCAGAGACATTCTATCTTTGAGCTACATTTCTACCCTTTTTGTTTGTTTGTTTGTTTGTTTGTTTGTTTGTTTGTTTTGAAACAGGGTCTCACTAGGTTGCTGGGAGTCTCACTAAGTTGCTGAGGCGGGTCTCTAACCTGTGATCCTCCTGTCTCAGCCTCCCAAGTACAGGGATTACAGGCTCTGCAGCGTCTCTTGTGGTTTCCTTACATTTTGGCCATACTTTATAAATATCCTCTTCACTTAACTCTCACCAACTTACCCTGACTTGAGTGTCTTTCTCCCTGTTTGACCTATAAGGTTTAAGACTTTCATAAATAAGAAAAAATTCAATTAAAAAGTGCTAAACAAGTCAGGCATGGTGGTGCGTGCCTGTAATCACAACACTTGGGAGGCTGATACAGGAGAATCATAAGTTCGAGGTCAACTTTAGCAACTTTGTGAGACCCTGTTTCAAAGTAAAAAATAAAAGGGGCTGAGGGTTTAGCTCAGAGAAAAAATGCCCCCAGGTTCAATACCTAGTACCAAGAAAATAAAAAGTGGAAAACATACAGGCTGTCTCTAAAATATTAGGCAACACAGTAACAAAGAGAGAGAAAGTGGGGGGGGGGAGAGGAAGAGAAGTAGAAAGGGGAAAGGAAGATGAAAACTAGAAGTCTTAGCTTTTTCAGAGTTGGAGGGATTTTAAAATCCTAAAGCAACAGATGGAGGTGAGGGCTGTAGTATACAGAAGAAACCACGTTGACAGCCACCACTTACTGAGTGCCCACTGTATACTAGACTGCTGCTTCAGCTCCTGAGCTGCTGTATCAGAAGCACAATCTCAGGGAGCGGAAGAGAGGCTAAACGAGTGCTTCAGGGGATGGGGGACAGCCAGGATGAAGGTGACTTCCCAGCTGGCTACTGTGTCGTGTCAAACCTGATCACAAGGGACCAATTTCTGAGGTGCCGAGCACAGTCGCTTCTCGGGACACCATTGTATTGGTCAGGATTCACTAGATCAACAGAATTCACAGAATGAAGAAAGGAAGGGGAAAAAAAAGGATTTATTAGATCAGCTCACAATGTATTCCTGAGTTTCGACTGCACGTGAAGAATCAGAGGAATCAGTAGCTAGTCGGGCGGTCTAAGAGCTGGAGCTCCAGGATTGAAGCAACCACCAATTCAGTCCAGTCCAAGATGTGAAGATAAGGAAGCTCTTCAGAGAAACGAAGTTTCAGCTCGAAGGCTGGAGGCCGACGATCTCAGATGAGAGCAGAAGATCAAGAAGCTCTTCAAGGAAACGGCAGAGTTGGAGACCAACGATCTCAGACGAGAGCAGATGTGTTTTCTTCAGGAAGAGTCGCGGATCTCTCTCTATGTGGCTTTCTCCTTCTTTTATCTAAGTCCTGCACCTATCAGAACCCTGCTGCCCACATTTAGGGCAGGACTTCCGGTTCAATCTGCTGTTATACAACCAAAATCACATGATCTTAGGAGGGTCAAGTTGACAAACCAGACCAACTATCACAACCATATAGGGGAGGAGGGAGGAGAATTTATTTACTGAGTTTGTGCCAGTTGACAGGAGCCCATGAGAGCTGAGTCCGAGACGCTGGAGACAAGGGAGGCCAAGAGACCTGAAGGACAAGAAAGAGGAATCCAACACAGCACCGTAGTGCTTCACGTGCATCCTCTCACCTCATGACCACCCTCCGAGCAGGCACACGTGAGAGAGCCGGGCCAGTACATCAGTCAGGACTCTGGCTGCAAGGACAGTAGTCCCCTTATCTGTAGTTTTATTTTTCGTGGTTTCAGTTACCCGTGGCCAACCACAGTATAAAAGAAGAAGCGTGAGTACAGTGCAGTAAAGTATTTCAGGAGAGAGAACATCCGTAGCTTTTATTACTATATATTGTTATAGTTGCTCTTTTCTTAGTAGTTATTATTGTTAATTTCTTTTTTTTTTTGTGGTACTGGGGATTGAACTCAGAGGCATTCTACCTTCGAGCTATACCCCCAGCCTGATTTTATTTCTTATTTGGAAACAGGGTCTCACTAGATTGATATATGCTCACTACTATATATATGATATATATGATATATGCTCACTACTATGTATATATGAATCTCACTACTTGCTGAGGCTGTCCTTGAACCTGTGATCCTCCCGTCTCAGCCTCCCAAGTACAGGGATTACAGGCATGTGCCACCACACCCAGTTCTATTACTGTTAATTTCTTAATGTGCCTAAGTTATAATGTAAACTTTATCTGGGAGTGGTGGTGCACACCTATAATTCCAGTGCTAGGGAAGTTGAGACAGGAGGATCCCAGGTTCAAGACCAGCTTCAGCAACATGGACTTTCAGCAGCCTAGTGAGACTCTGGTTTCAAAATAAAAAATAAGAAAGGGGCTGGGGATGTAGCTCAGAGACAGAATGCCTCTAGGTTGAGTCCCCAGTACCACACAAAAAATAAATAAATTAAACTTTTTTATAAGTATGTATGTGTAGGAAAAAAATAGCATACATGGGGTTTGGTACTATCTGAGGTTTCAGGTGTCCACTGGGGGTCTTGTATCCCTCATGGATAAAGGGGAACACTGTAACATAAACTTTCTTGGGAGGGGAAAGGCCATTTCTTAGCTCATTAAGCAGACTTTAGTAAGGGACGCCCAGAGAGCTGGTAAAACATTATTTCTGGGTGTGGGCGTTTCCACAAGAGATCGACATTTGAATTTGTACATTGAATAAAAAAGATCTGCTCTCAGGAATGCAGGTAGGCATCATCCAATCTGCTGAGGGTGCCCATAGAATAAAAGGGAAGAAGAAGAGGGGATTTGTTCTCTCTGCTTGAGCTGGGACCCCCATCTTCTCCTGCCTCTGTACACTGGAGCTCCTGATTCTCAGACTTTCAGACTCAGTCAGAGATTTAGACTGTAGAACTCCCCGCCCCTCCCCAAGTCCCAGGCCCTTGTCTCAGACTGAATTACACCACTGGCTTTCCTGGTTCTCTGGCTTGTAGATGGCAGAAGACGGCTTCTCAGCCCCCATGACTGTTAGCCAATCCCTACAATTCATCTCATATATACCTGCATATATCCTATGGATTATGTTTCTCTGGAGTACCCTGACTAGGACACTTGCTTCAGCCTGGACTCTTGCTCTGTGTCTGCCATAGAAGGTCACAGATCAGGGTTGTGACTTTAGCCAAGGTCCTGTGAAGACACCAGAGCAGACTTGCCACCAACCCCAAGCCTGGGAGCCTTCTGTAGACCTGAACATAACTTGAGCAAGACATGAAAATGTCTTCTATTGTAAAAGACTGAGATTTTTTTTTGAAGATGTTTGCTACTAGAGCAAAACTGACTACAGAAGTTAATTTAATTCTTACATTGAAACAATCAACAAAATATTCTTTCATATGAGTCATTAAACCAAATTCTAGTAGAGGTAATGAAATTTATTGAAGAGAGCCAGATGTGGTGGCGCATGCTTGTAATCCCAGTACTTGGGAGGCTGAGACAGGAGGATCGCAGGTTTGCGTCCAGCCTCAGCTACTTAGTGAGGCCCTCCACAACTTAGTGAGACCCTGTTTCAAAATAAAGAACAAAAAATAGGGCTGGGGAGTAGCTCAGAGGTAGAATGCCCCTGGATTCAATCCCCAGTACCGCAAAAAAAAAAAAGAAATTTATTGAAGAGAGAAATATATTCTCTTTGACTGATAAAAGGAATAGAATCTTCAGTGAAACAAATAAGTAAGCAAAGAGACATCACATGGTACATTATATTTTTACTCTCAATTATTTGCTACCCTTCCTGTTAAGAAACAATTCTTGCACACACCATTTACCTCATTTGCTTTGATGAGCAAAATGTGAAAATGCAAATAGAATTGATGTGTGCCAGAACTTTTTTTTTTTCTTGTGGTAGTGAGGATTGAACCCAGGGGCATTCTATCTCTGAGCTACACCACCAGCCCAATTTTATTTTTTTACTTTGAAATAGGGTCTGACTAAATTACTGAGGGCCTCACTATGTTGCTGTGGCTAGACTCAAACGTGTGATCCTCTTGTCTCAGCCTCTCAAGTACTGGTATTACAGGCATGCCCCAATGCACCTGACTGATGTATGCCATTTCTAAGCAGAACTTTAATGAGGAGAATTTGAGCAGAAAATGAGGTGGGGACACAGGAAGGTTTCCCAAACTGATAAGTAATATGGACTCCCCTTGTTGAGCTCTCAAGGTCTTCTGGCTGGCCATCCAGTGGCTTCATGGAAGCACGGCCTTTGTGATAGTCTTGTCTTAGCTGTGCACATCCAGAAACTTTGCTCCTTTGTATGACAGGATGATCAGGAAAATGTCTCACGCTAATAAAATTCATGGGGTATAATAGGATAATCACTATTTTAATTATTTTATTATTATTATTATTATTATTATTACTATTATTATTATTATTTTGTGGTACTAGGGATTGAACCCAGGGGCATTCTACCTCCAAGCTACACCCCTAGCCCCATTTAAATTTTTTGTTTTGAAACAGGATCTCACTAAGTTGCTAAAAGAGCAGTTAAGAGTCTTGCTAAATTGCTGACGCTGGTCAGCAATTTAGGGACCTGCGATCCTCCTGTCTCAGCCTCCCAAGTACTAGGATTACAGGTGTGCACCACCATGCCCGGCATCAATGTTTTAATTTATGAGGTCCAGTCTCCTTTCCAGTGCTGAAATATTCCATTCCAGTTCCTCTCCAGGATAGAGAGTATATAGTCCTCTCTCACACTGTATCTGGGAAAGTAATGATAAAATCTCTGGGGAAGTGTGGGAAGATAAGGAAATAGCATCCCAGCCTTGCAAAGCTGGAACACCCAGTGAGATTAACGGCAACTGCTTGGCTGTGTGAAGCAGTCAGAGCCATCAATCCACTCCCAATTCTGCCTCTTAGATTCCCTTCCTTCTGTGCTCGGCTGTTGATCATTCTTACTCCTCGCTGACCCTTTTCTTTAGGTATGTTTATAGCGTTAATCAGTTTTCAATCATACATTCGCTCTTGTGGTTCTTGGCATACCTCTCTTCTTCTTCTTCTTCTTTCTTTTTCTTTTTTTTTTTGGTACTGGTGATTGAAACCACCCTATTTTTTTTTTTTCGGGAAACAGGGTCTTGCTAAATTGCTGAGGGCCTTGCTAAATTGCTGAGGCTGGCCTCAAACCTGTGATCCTCCTGTCTCAGTAGCATATCTCTTAATTCTCAATTGAGAGACAGAGTAAAAAATAAGGATGGATTTGTAACAGACAGATCTAGGTCCAAATCCAGGCTCCACCACTTATGAGCTGTATGTTTCTTATTACATTTTGAACTATGAAAAAGAGGCATATCTACATCTCCGGACTATTGTGAAGAGAATGAGGAATTCTAGCTGGCACACACAAAAAAAATGTAGGATTCTCTTACTTTCTAATTCTATTAAACCATAAAACCGAATAATCTTACAATGATGATAAAATAGCAGCAACAATAATACTTAGTAAGCCCTACTAGGTCACTAGTACTGTGCTCAAAATGTATCTGTTATTACTATTCTCTGTTGAGCTCAAAATGATCATTTTGTGCTTTGTTCCTTTTCTTCTCCTCTCTGCTGTTCTCTATAAACCGTGGTTTTTATATAAAAGCTAGAGATTTTCTGCCGCTCTGATAGCTCTTGGCACTGATAAAAACCTTCCTATCCTACCCCCATCATGTAATTACAAAGCCTCTTATCTGCACAACAGGATTCTTTCTGAAGCACCCTTTCCATTATCTCACTGCTTGGATTTAGAGTTTATGATGGCTCTCTTTGTGAATCAGAGGGAGAGATTAACTCCCAGTTCCCTGCTACATGGTCAGCCCTCCAAACAATGTTTTATTAGGAGAATCCAGTTCTCTTTCTAACTGTCCAGCTGAGATCTACCCAGCCACCTCTGGCCACAAGTATACCCACACCCAGACCCGCAACTCACTACTGATTTCCTTTATGTAAACTTTGTTTATGCTTTTCCTCTCTAAAACAAGGATTCTTTCCTTATCCCTCTTCATCTAAATCCTATACTTTGTGTGTGTGTGGGGGGGGGTACTAGGGATTAAACCCAAGGACATTCTACCTGTGAGCCATACCCCCAGTCCTATTTTATTTTTTATTTTGAAACAGGACCTCACTAAATGCTGAAGATCTCACTAACATGCCAAGGCTGGCTTCAAACCTGCGATCCTCCTGTCTCAGCCTCCCAAGTACTGAGGTTACAAGAGCGTGCACCATCCACCATGCCCAGCTTAAATCCTATACTTCCTTTAAGGTCAAATTTAAAGACCACCTTTTAAGACTAAGCAAACCTCAAACCTATATAATTAATATTTGCTTTGCTTTGAAAATCTCCTCCTAGCTGGGTGTGGTGGTGCATGCTTGTAATCTCAGTCCTTGGGAGGCTGAGACAGGAGGATCACAGGTTTGCAGCCAGCCTTAGCTACTTAGGCCCTCCACAACTTAGTGAGACTCTGTTTCACATAAAGAATAGAAAAATAGGGCTGGGGTGTAGCTCGGAGGTAGAATGCCCCTGGGTTCAATCCCTAGTACTGCAAAAAAAAATCTCCCCCTGCCCCAAATAACGGTCACATCTCCTGAGGCACTACAGATTATAATACCTCAAGGATAAGAAAACTGTATTCTATTACATTAATGCTTTTCTCCATCTCTAAGCCTAACTCTGCCAAAAGGAAACAGTAAGTATGTAATAAGTGCTGAAACTAATTACTGTTATAGTAGACCATGAAACTGGCCACCACAGAAACTTCTTGGACACCAAAATATTTCAATTCAATTTGTGAAAAAACAAAAACCAAAAAAAACCTCCAAAAAACAAACAAAACCAAAAAAACCTTTGTTTAGTTGATATGTACTATATGTAGGGTTCATTTTTCTTTAAAATTCATATATTTTTTAAAAAGCCAGTCAACTCAAAAAGAGTTCAGAAATTTATAATTAGCCAAGCATGGTGGCACATGCCTGTAATCCCAGTATTTGGGAGGCTGAGACAGGAGGATCGCAGGTTCAAAGCCAGCCTCAGCAACTAAGCAAGGCTCTCAGCAACTTGGTAAGACCCTGTTTCCAAATAAAAAATAAAACACAGCTGGGGGTGTAGCTTGAAGGTAGAATGCCCTTGGATTCAATCCACAGGACAAAAAAAAAAAGATATATAAGGAATAATTAAAATGAAAGTGTGGCTAGCTTAATAAGAACTGTGTAATGAAGGAGGGAGATAATTGTATAAAGTTCAGTCTCCAGTTTAGTTGACAGTTTAGATTTCCTGAGTGAACTTTTCTGTCTTTTGGAACTTTTCATAATCGTGAATACCCATCTTGTACAAGATGAGAGAATGATATTCAACCAAGATGTTTTTAAGTAACCACTACCATTCTTCTTCATATCTTAAAAAAGAAGGTATAACTCTAAGTATCAATAAATTACATGGTTTATTTTAATAGAAATATAAAGCACAGTATTGCTTGTCATACCTTCTTCTGTGTGCTGACTTAGATAAGTGGATGAGGCCTTTGTTAATGAACTTGTATTAGAAACCGAGATAAACAAAACAGTTGTGGACTGGAATCTTCCTGGAGCTCACTGTGGGACAAAAACCACACGGCAAGAATAAAATCTTCACTGTTCACATACTTCTGTGATCGTGCATCACAGGAGGGACAGACACAGAAGTATGAGACACAGGTATGTGACCTGAATACTTCTTAACGGAGGGGTTCCTGTGCCAGGGTACAGAGTTGAGCCCAACATGCAGCTCCAGCCTCATGGCAGCCGAGGAGGGATGATGATTTATGTGCCGCTTGTTATTTGACATTTAAAAACTCACCAGTTTAGCGGGCGTGGTTGCGCATGCCTGTCATCCTAGTATGTAGGAAGCTGAGACAGGAGGATTACAGGTTTGAGGCCAGCCTCAGCACCTTAGCGAGACTCTCAGCATCCTAGCGAGACCCTGTTTCAAAACAAAAAATAAAATAGGGCTGGAGGTATAGTTCGCATGTAGAACACCCCTGGGTTCAATCCCCAGTACCAAAAACAAACAAACAAACAAACAAACAAACAAACAAACCAAAAAAACCCAAAACCCAACAAGAACAACAACAACAACAAAAACCAGTTCTTTGGTAAATGGCTTTCTTACCCGTTTCAAACTGTGAGAGTCACTGAACCTGGGACAATGAACAGCTAAGACACTATGAGCCTTCTATGGAAATTTCAAAAGCATATGGCTTTCCTCGTCAAGTGCAAGAGCAAGAGCAAGATGGTCCAAGATAATTCTGTAAGCTATTTTCACAGGGAGTGAAAGTGACTTAATTTATATCAACTTCTGATACAGTGATAGGAAGCAATAGTGAAGAGGACTTAAGTGAGGACTTCGGTGAGCTGTTTGTTTTTGTTTTTGTAAATCTGAACTCGGGGTGAAAGAGTGGTTCCAAACCGAGTTCCAGGGAGTCAAGTCCCAATCCCTATCTTATTATTTTTTCTAGTCTTCTTTTCCTGTGTTCTATTTTGGTTTAGTTGTGGATTAAAAAGTAAATTATTTATGGTAACATTTTGTCACCCATAAATAAGTTAATATTGTTCAAACACTGCATGCTCCAGCTGCGTTTGCTGCTGGGAGATTAGTTGTCTCTTCTTCCGCTGCAGTTTGGCCGCTGTGGCCAGTGTACGGGAGCCACATTTCACAGTAGTACAAAACACAGGCTCTCCCAGGCCTCAGCGTAGGGCTCAGTGGAAGATGATGGCAGGTCTGGACTGAATTGTGCCTGTAATTTGTCTTTCCTTGCCCGGTGAGACCCTCTCAGGTGCATTGTCTCTACTGCCTCCAGTCTGGACCAGGGCAATGTACTGTTCCACTTTTCAACTCTAACCCAAGTACAGTCCAAACAATCTTTCTCTGGTTCCCCTGAGCATTTATTGGAGTCACTCATTTAAAGATATTTAGTCAAGGTTGGGCGTGCTGGCACAGATTTGTAATCCCAGTAGTTGGGAAGCTGAGACAGGAGGATCGCAGGTTGGAGGCCAGCCTCACCAACTTAATGAGACTCTGTTTCAAAATAAAAAATAAAAAGGGTTGGGGGTATAACTTGGAGGTAAAATGCGTCTGAGTTCAATCCCCAGTGTGCACACACAACATTTCCTCTTTTCAAACATCATTGCCAGAGCCCTCAATTTCAAACAAGTCAAGACCCAGTGTATTACCTAATGCAGTCTATACCTCCACCAGTCTCTGGCTTAGTTTTAGAATGCTCAAGTGGAAAGAGTTACTTGGGCCAGGTGACTGCCCAGGACTTGGAAATGAAGGAAGTATGGTTGCTCAGAGTTCCACCATAAAATCAAAACAACTCCTCCTCCTCCTCCTCCTCCTCCTTCTCCTCCTCTTCCTCCTCCTCCTCCTCCTCCTCTTCCTCTGGATTGAACCAGGGACATTCTACTTCTGAGCTACATTCCCGGTCATTTTCATTTTTTATTTTGAAACAAGGTCTCTTTAGGTTGCTGAGGTCCTCACTAAGTTGCTGAGGCTGGCCTGGAACCTACAATCCTCCTGCCTCAGCTCCCAAATACTGGGAATACGGGCATGTGCCACCACACCAGGTTTAAAACTTCTAAGAGATCAGAATAGAAATATACTTGTCTCCTTGGTGACTCTCAGGCTGGATAAAGACCTTAATAATATAATAGAAGAAGTTTGCTTATCTATATAATGCTCCATTATAACATGGAAGTTTGTTTGCAGAGAGGGCTAAAAATTAGCAGTCTGAAGGGCTGATGTTGGCTGACCCTTTGTGGACAGGATGCAGGGTCTCCTCCTGGCAGATGTACCCACATCTGCCAGGAGTATAAAAATGAAGGAATCAGGCAATTAAAGCCTTATGTTATTAAACATTTGAATTATAATATCCTTTTCTCTGAATCTATGCCCATCAAGAAACATTCTGTGATTTGGTTTCCCAAATTCACAGAGAAAACAAGGCCTGCATGAAATCTGGGCCCACGTGTCAGTTGTATTTCTTATTGAAATGAATAAATTGGAGTGTTGATTAATATCATTTAATGCCTTGTCAGCATGTCCCCCGTCTGATCAAATCTGGAACATTGACCATATTTAATTCCTAAATTCCAAAAAGCTATGGGTGGCATTGGGAATTCATTTGATCATTCATCTATTCAATTGAATGCCTTTGGAAGTTTCTTACAGCCCAACCGCTGTGCTTGGGAACATGGTATTGAGCAAAATAGATTGATCCTGTCAGTGAGCTTTCAAGCAAATAGGTACAATGAAATGTGACAAGGCTTCAATGTTTGAAGAAAGAAGAAATTTGAGTCTAAAAGAAACAACTTAGCCAGGTGCGGCAGCACATGCTTGTAATTACAATACGTGGGAGGCTGAGACGAGAGGATGGCAGGTTCAAGTCCAGCTTCAGCAACTTATGGAGACCTTCTGCAATATAGCAAGACCCTGTTTCAAAATAATGATTTTTTTAAAAAAAGTCTTGGAGGTGTAGCTTGGAGGTAAAATGCCCCTGGGTTCAATCCCCAGTACCAAAAATGAAAACATTGATTAATTAAAAAAAAAGAAAAGAAATGACTGGGTTCAAGAATGCTTTCTGGAGTAAACATATGTAAATAGAGACCTGAATCAGGAGTTTTTCCAGTGAATGGGGTGGGAAGAGAGAGAAGATAATGGAAGAAAGGAAGGGAAAGAAGAGAGTCAGGGGGAGAGAAAAGCAACAGAGACAAGGTCAGTTAGGCTGGACTTTACTTAAATGCTGGGGGAGAGCAAGACAGAGGGCAGATGAAGAGCCGGGCAAGCAGAGTTTAAGGAGTCTGAGATCATCCTTATGGCCACAGGGAGCCCCTGCATAGCTTAGCAGTGAGCTAGCATAATTAGATTTGCATGTTGAAAAATCTCTGGCTGTGCAGCAATTGAATTAGGGAGGAATGAGAGGTGGGAGTGGACTTAACTGGGGCCGGAGGCCAATCTAAAGGCCATCGCGATTTGTGTGAGAAGCCATGGTGTCTTGAGGGAGAAGCAGGGATTGAGAGAGAGAGAGATGCGTGGACCTGACAGACATTCAGAGGAAGAACTGACAGGGCTCAGCGAATGACGAAGTCCAGGCAGGTGGTGAGGAAGATGAGGACGATTTGTGGGCTGCTGCCTCGGGCAACTGAGAGGATGGCAAGGGAACAACCTTCTGACCCGGATGCTGGCCTTTGATTCCTAGTCCTTGGGAGGCTGAGACAGGAGGATCGCAGTTTCAAGGCTAGTCTCAGCAACTTAGGGAGACCCTGTTTCCAAATATTCAGACTTTTCTTGAACATACCCAAAAGGAGAAAACTGTGCTCATATGAAGCAAAGGGTCATCTCCACCAGCATACACAGAGAAGCAGGAAAGCCAGAGATGGAAAGGACCAGCCCAGTTTAGGACTCGCTGATCTTCAGTAGTAAAGAAACTCCTGTGCTGCTTAGCATAGAAACACTTGGGAAAAGATCCTTGCTGCTTCTCTCCCCAGGATTCCAGGAGACACAAACCTCTTAGTATTGAGACATCAAATGATACAATGACTGTTGGTATATTTCAAATATTTTTCTTTAGTTTCTGATTTTCTTCTTTGTATTCACATCCCTTCCAGAATGCTTGTCTTCAACATTCATCACCTTCCCTTTTCTTTAGTTCATTGCCTTTATTACCATATCAGCCGGTAGTAGTCAGGGTCCTCCAGAACCAATAGGATATAGAAAGGTCTATGAGGAGATTTGTTTAGGGAATTGGCTCACATGATTATGGGGGCCAAGGAATCCTCCAGTTTGCCATCTGCAAGTTGGAGACCCAGGAATGCCACTGGTGTAATTCAGTCCAAGTTCGAAGGCCCAAGAACAAAGGAGCTGCTGGTGTAAGTCCTGAGCTCTGAAGTCTCAAAAGCCAGGAACTCTGATGTCCAAGCACAGGAAAAGGTGGATGTTGCAGCTTAAGAAGAGAGACACAGAATTTGCTCTTCCTTTGCCTTTTTGTTCTTTTCAGGCTTTCAATGGATTGGATGATGCCTGTCCATACTGGTGAGGGCAGATCTTCTTTACTCAGTCTACTTATCAAATGCAAAGTTCTTCTGGAAACACCCTGTACGAGTCCATTTTCTGATGCTATAACAAAATATCTGAGACTGGGTACTTTATAAGAAAAGAGTTTTATTTAGCTCATAGTTTTGGAGTTTGAAGTCCAGACAGCATGGTGTTGGCTCTTGTGAGGGTCCCCCTGGCTGCATCGCTTCATGGTGGATGGCATCATGGCAGAAGCACATGCAAGAGGGAGAGATCACCTGGCAAGATACGAAGCAAGGGAGAGCAATCCAGAGGTCAGGCTTGTTCTTTTATGCAACTCTCTCACAACAACTAATTGGGGTTCTACAAGAACTGCCTCCAAAAACCTCCTACTAGGCTCGACTTTTTTTTTTTTTTTTTTTTTTGGTACTGGGGATTGAACCTAGGGGTGTTCTACTTCCAAGCTACTCTCCGGTCCTTTTGTTTGTTTTAATTTTTAAATTTTGAAATGAGGTCTTATTCATAGTTGCTAAGGGTCTTGCTAAGTTGCAGAGACTGGCCTCAGACCTGTGATCCTCCTGTTTCAGCCTCCCAAGTACTGCAATTATGGTTGTGTGCCACCATGCCCAGCTAGGCTCCATCTCTTAAAGGTAACATCACCTCTTTACATTGCCACATTGGGGAGCATGTTTCCAACACATGAACTGTTGTGGGGACACACTTAAACCATATCAAAACCATAGCATACCCTCATAGACACATCCAGAAAAAAAAATTTCTACAGACTATCTGAGATCCCTTAGCCCAGTTGAGTTGACAAACAGCCTTTAAATTGGTCTAATTTTTTTTTTGTGTGTGTGGTACTAGGGATTGAAGCCAGGGCCTTGAACATGCTGGGCAAACACTATCACTGAGCTACACCCACATCCCTAATCCTAATGTAGATCTTTTCAATGTGACATAGCTATTTTGCTTTTGAATGCTTGAGTTCTCAGGTTTATTTAATTTTCTGAGTTTGGTTTTGAATACTATCTCCTTAATTGCATCTTAATGACTCTTTTATTCTTCATGAATTATTGAATCCTGCACACTTCCAGCTCACCCGTCCCCCAGTTCGCCTTGCAAAGGCCACTGTTTTCAAGCTGTGGTTTTATGTGTGAATCTTCCTCAGTATTCCAAATACCAATACTGAGATTAATCTTTTTCCATGTTTCAAGGATTATTTAGCTTTTCAGCAACTCTGACCTATTTCTTTAATTTGTAGAGAAAAATAATTAGATTTAGTTACTTTAAATTTTTCTCATGAGTTTGAATTTTATATTTTGGGCAATGAAAGAAAAATATAGACAATAAAATATATGTAGAAAAAATGCAATGATGTCTGTGTTAGTCGACTTTTTTATGGCTGGGACCAAACACCTGAGAAAAACAACACAGAGGAGGAAAGATTGATGGTGGCTCTTGGCTTCAGAGATTTTGATCCATGGCAGAGGAAAACTGCTCAGCTCATAGCAGCCAGGAAGGCGGCGGGCAGCGACCCACTTTCTCTACCACCTAGAGTTTCTACCTCCTCCCATTAGTCCCTGGGTTAATCCAGTGATGAGGCCTGCGCCCTCTCATCACTCCCCCAAAGCCCCACCTCTGAACATCGCTACAGTGGGGAGCAAGCCCTCAGCACACCAGACCTGGTGCCAGATTCAAACCATAACAATGTCTCCATTGAAAATAATTATCAAGAAAGATAAAACATTATTCAGTATGGTGGTCTTTCTATTAGGGCTTTGAAAAGAGGCATGCATAAATAAATAATCAGCAATTTCCAATGGACTCTCAGCACCTCCTGGAAGTCCTAACGTGTTTCTCCGGCTGCTTATTTTCCCTCTCTATCAAATGACTATTCTGCTTTCCTCAAATGTCTAATCCTTTCTCATTCTCAGCTTCTTAGAGTAAATGGAACCTGTCAGCCAAGAATTCTCTCACCATCCTATGAGGAATCACCTGGCGCCTGCCTCCAGCCTCCCGTGCTTTCTGTTGTGTTGGGAGGTCTTTCTTCCTGACCTGCTGGTCTCCACTCCTGCCATGCTTGCAATGATCTCGTCACTCTTCTGTGGCTTTGCCCTTTCCATTTTGTCTGGATTCTTCACATGGCATGCTCACGTCCCTCTCATCTTAAAACAAAATAAAACCAAAGACTATTCCCTGATTTGCACTCCCTCCAAAAACCACTGTATTAACATTTTTGTTAATACAAGCAAAATGGTTTCCTCTAGAACCAACTTTGCTGAGAGATGTATTTTGACTTATGGTTTCTATTTCCTCACTTCTCTTTGCTCAGTCCACCTCTATCACTCTTGGTAGTTTATGTCAGGATCACCCATGCTCTCAATATCATTCCATGCGCCTTTTACCTGATTTCCAATCAGCATTCAGCACAGTTGCAATTTACTTTCCTTCTTAAAACTTTCATCCTTGGGCCATTAAATGTCAAGATTCTTTAATGCTTTGTCCTAAACTCTGTTCTTATTTTAGACTCTCCTTGAGATCTCTATAAATCTCAGCTCTGCCAATAGCTTCGATCACCATCTACATGGTAGTGACTTCCAAATTGATGTTGCTAGTCCAAGCTTCTATTCTCATCTCTAGATCTTGTCTACTGTGATAGTTAATCTAGGTTGTCAACTTGACCTAATCATGACACACCCAAGATTATGTGATTTTGGGTGTGTAACAGCAGATTAAAGAGAAAGCCCTGCCCTGAATGTAGGCAGCAGGATTCTGATAGGTGCGGACTTAGATAAAGAGGGAGAAGCCGCGTAGAGTGGGTGCGACTCTTTCCGAGGAAAACGCATCTGCTCTCGCCTGAGATCATCGGCCGCCGGCTTCGCCTTTCTCTGAAGAGCTTCTTGATCTTCTCGGCCTCCAGCTCTTGGAACTGAAACTTCACCATTCGTTTCTCCGAAGAGCTTCCTGATCTTCACGTCCTGGACTGGGATTGAATTAGTGGTTGCTCCGATCCTAAGACTCCAGCTCTTAGACTGTTCGACCAGCTACTGGTTCCTCTGACTCTCCACGTGCAGTCAGAACCTGGGACTACATTGCTTTAAACTGTAAGCCCATCTGATAAATCCCTTTTTTAAAATATACTCATTCTGTGTATTCTGTTAATCTAGAGAACCCTGTCCAATACATCTACTTTACTTTTCTGCTTGGATAGCTTAACAGTTCCTCAGGCTTAACACGTCCAAGGCTGAATTTGTTATCTTCCTGCTTAAAGCAGGTCCTCTTCCACTGCTTTCTAGCTCAGTGACTGGAACTGCCACGCAGGTGCACGAGCAGAAATCCATGTGTTATTCCCAACTATTGCTTGTCTTGACTTTCCAAATTCAGTACAGCACAATTCCGCTGGTTTAACCTCCTATGTGGGTCTCGAATTTTCCTCCGCTGTCACACTCTAGTCTAAACAACTGCTAATGACCTTCAGTGAAACCAGGTAACACCCAGATTTTTTAGTTCACCTGCTTTCTACCTTCAGATTTAACTAGTACCAGTGATCAAGGATTTCCATAGGACATAATAATGAACCATGGGATAACAATTAAGTGATTACCTACTGACTTTATGTTATGAGCAAAATGAAAATTTATAAAATCACAATATTTAAATTCTTGCATTATTTATTGGTTACTTTTTAATGTAAATTATATTCTGATTAAGAATGACATTAAAAAATAATCAGAGTGGCCAGGTGTAGTGACACACACCTATAATCTCAATAGTTGGGAGACTGAGAGAGGAGGATCACAGGTCAAGGCCAGCCTCAGCAACTTAACAAGGCCCTCAGAAACTTAGTGAGAACCTGTTTCAAACTAAAGAACAAAATAGGGCTGGGGGTGTAGCTCAGAGGTAGAAATCCCCTGGGTTCAATCATAATACCATCAAAAAATAAAAATAAAAAATCAGAGTGTAATTGATAACAATTATTTAATGGCAAGTGAGCCTGGTAAAAGATTAAAATAGTCTGAGAATATTATACAGAGCAGATTTTTTTTAAAGAATATGCACCAATAAACAAAAAATGATTGCAAAATCCTATTTTATATAAAGTCAATTTAAAGCTTAAAGAAAAGTAAATACTAAATGAAAACCTAATACAAATGAGATTCACATGAGGTAATATGTGTTTTTAAAGGTTCCTCATCAGGCAGTACAACCACAATATACAAGTAGCACATACGATTAAACAGTCTGCCCATCTCCTGGCAAGAGGGCACCCAATGTGCAGGAGTAGTTATAACATGAAAAAAACCCTCACTTTCAGCAGTACAGCCTGGGCAGTCAAAAGCTCTTCACTATCACAATCAACGGCAGCCCATGAGTAACCATGACAACAGCCTCTGTAATGGGGAGCAGTGTGCCTCTTAGAAAATGATATAGTTCAAGGTCAGACTCTGCATTTGTAAAAAGGCCTCGTCCTGTTCCTCTGCATAAGCCTGTCATTGAACGGCAGCCAAAATCTGAGGCTCCCTCAACCTTGAGGCTGTTGGCCAAATGGCTATGCTGGCTTCTCTCCCGTGGGTCCAGCCAGGACTTCCTGCTTCTGTCCTTTCTGCCTCAGACCACATGGGTTCCTCCATTCCCTGGAAAGCATTCTGTTGGGGCCAGAGTTGGCCTGGAAATCCTTGCACTTTGTAGCTCCATCACGGGGTTCACTGTGCCTGGTGGCTCCTTCTCTTGTGAAGGCGTTCTCAACAAGGCCTCAGATGGAGCCTTATTCTGCCTTTTGAATTTGTTGAGGTTTTTTTTTTTATGATTCCATTTTACCTCTTTTGTTGGTTTACTTTTACCTCTCTCTTATTTAACTCATTGTTTTAGAGTTTAGAGTACATATTCGAAGTTGGCAAACCTTAGCCCATGAGCCAAATGTGGTTTGCCACCTATTTTTGTAAATAAAGTTTTATTAGAATACAGCCATACTTACTAGTATATTCATTGTCTCTGGCTGCTTTTGCACTACAGCAGCACAGTTGAATAGCCATGGCCAAGACCACATGGCCTGCGATGTTCAAAGTATTTATCCCCCAAGCCTTAGAGGAAAAGTTTGACAACCCTTGATAAGCATTTTACTTAATCAATATCAATCTTCAAGTAATGTTATACTACTTCATATATACCTGCAACAGAAAACTCTCAATATCCTGGCTTGACTTTTGTTCTACTGTTGTTAAGACTATATTTCTATTTATTTATTTATTTATTTATTTATTTATTTTTTGTGGCACTGGGGATTGAACCTAAGAGCATTCTACCTCTGGTCTATACCACAGCCCTATTTTATTTTTTGTATTGAAGCAGGGTATTACTAAGATGCTGAGGGCCTAAGTTGCTGAGGCTGGCCTCGAACCTGTGATCCTCCTGTCTCAGCCTCCCAAGTTCTGGAATTACAGGTGTACGCTATCACGCCCAGCTGTATTTCAATTTATAAACCCATGATGCATTGTTGTTATTTTTCCTTTACAAAATTAATGTTTAAAGAGATTTTTAAAATACAAAAAAAATTTATTTTTATCCTCCATATGTTTACTGTTTCTGGTGTTCTTTATTCCTTGATATAAACCCAGATTTCCATATTATACTTCTGCCTGAGGGAGTTCCTTTAATATTTCTTGTTGTGTAGACCTAGTGGTGATGAATTTTTTTCAGCTTTCATATGTCTGAAAAAGTCTTAGTTTTGATTTTGCTTTTGAAGATGTTTCCACTAGATGTAGCATTCTTGTTGACAGCTTTTTATGTTTTTTTAGTACTTTAAGAACATTGCTCCACTGTCTTCTGGTTTTCATTGTTTTCAACAAGAAGTTTGCCGTCATTCCCATTTTTGTCCCTCCACTCATGTATCTTCTTTCTTTAGTTGCTTTTCCCCCCTCTTTATTATTGGATTTAACAATTTGGTTTTGATATGCTTTATTGTAACTTTCTTCATATTTCTTGTGATTAGGCTTTGAGTTTCTTAAACCTATGTATTTATAATTTGCACTAAATTTGGTAATTTTTCAACTTTTATTTCTTCAAATAATTTTATAAGCCCGTGCTTCCTTCTCACCAGACTCCATTACACAATTAGATTGAAGTTGTCCCAAAGTTCAATTATATTCAGTTATTTTTCTTTAAGTCTCTTTTTCCCCCCTGTGTGTGTGTTTTAGTTGCAATAGTTTGTATTGTTCTCTTCACACTTACTAATCTTTTTCTTCTGTACTTTCTAATTTGGTATTAATCTCATTGAGTGTACTTTTTATTTTGGATATCAATATTTTTTATCTCCAGAAGTTTTAATTGGTTTTTTTATACTTCACATGTCTCATTCTTTCCTTTACTGTCTTGAACATATAAACTATATTTATATTTACTATCTAAATGTCCTTGTCCACTAATTCTATCATTGATCTCATTTCTGTGTCTGTTTATATTGGTTGATATTTCTTCCCATTGTGCATTATGCCCTCCCCCTTACCCAGTAATTTTTTATTGGATGCTAGATATTGTAAATTTACTTTGTTGAGTGCCATATATATATTTTTTTTTTCCTGGAATGCAGTTAAGTTACTTTGAAATGGTTTGATATCTTCAAAGCTGGATTTTATACTTTGGAGGTGGAACTAAAGCAGTCTTGAGTAAGGTTAGTTTTGTCCCGGGACTGAGACAATACCTGATGAGTATGTGAGTGTTCTTCCCTGTGCCCTGTGTATTACATGGTTTCTCCACTCTGGCTGTGGAACATGGATTCCCTGTCCCATGTGAGCTTTGGGGATTGTTCTGCCCCTTCCTTAGCAGGGGTTCTTTCCCCAGCTATATGTTTTCATACTCACAAGCTGTTTACTACTCAGCTGAAGGTTTGAGCGAGAGTACTTTGCAGATCTTGAGTTCTCTCTCTCTCTCTCTTTCTCTGAACAACTTTTTTCTTTCCATATAGCTCTCACTTTTCTTGCATTCCACCCTCCAAATTCCACCCATCTTGATCTTAAATTCTCAGCAGTCTCTTCAACTCAAAAAGATTGCCAGACTGAGTCCAACCTTCCTATGTCCCCCATGTGATGTTCAGGAACCTCTCCCCAGGTCATAAATTGGGGCAATACTAAGAGGAAAGTTTATTTTACTATTTAACTTTTTATTATGGAATCTTTCAAACATACACAACAGTAAAGAGAATAGTATAATGAGTTCCCATATGCCCATTATGCAGTTTCAACAATCCTTAAAATATCTCAAATTTATGTTATCTATTTCCCTAATGTCTTCAGCAGTTTGAAGCAAATCTCAGAAAATAGGAGAACCAAAATGGTGGGATAGCAAGAGGCAGCGTGTTGCCAGTGCTCTGAGAGTTGGAGCTTGGCTGGCGGGAAGACTATCTTGAAAAGTCCAGCAACCAAACTCAACAATGAGAACCAAAGTGCAGTGGAATGCGAGGCAGTGGAAAGAGCAGAGTGCAGTAGGGAGCTCAAAGCATTTCACTTGGTAAGTGGAGAGAGGAGACAAGGTGCCATCTTGGCTGAGCCACACCAGCACTGCGGCTCCCAGAATCCTCCAGCAAAGAAACAGCTGATTCTTGTGAAACCAGTGATTATAGTCCACCATCAAAAGCAGTTGACATCAGACCATGATGAAGCCTAAGTCGAACCAGGTCCACATCTACAACGGCGATGACTGCAAAGGGTTGGATGCAAGCCTCAGTCCCCGCAAAGAAAGCAACACGGAGAGACATAGATGAGGTGGCCAGGCACAGGAGCAGCCCAACACCGAGAAAACGAGTGGGTGAAACACGGCCCCCCTCAGCCCCCCTGGAGTAGCCTAGCACCAGCGCAGAATACCCCAGCACTGAGAACATGGACGGATATGGCTTGGCCCCCCAGAACCGCCCAACAAGAACATGGGTGAGTGAGATAAAGGGAAGCAACGTGTTGCTGGCACTCCAAAACTCAGAAATTGGCTGGTGGGAAGACTGCTTCTTAACAAGAAAAGTGGGGCAGCCAAAACTCAACAAAACAAAGAGAGCCAAAGAGCAGTGGAGTGCGAGGCAGCGGACAGAGCAGAGGGCTAAACAGAACTCCATGCATTTCACCTGGTAAGTGGAGAGCAGAGGCGAAGGTGCCATCTATGCGGGGCCACGCCTACACTGTGACTGCCAGAGATCAACAGCAAAGAGACAGCAGATCCTTGTGAAATCAGCTACTATAGACCACCATTGAAACCGATCAACTTCAGAACGTGATGAAACCCAAGTCAATCCAGACCCACACCTACAACAACAATGGTTTCAAGGGGTGAGCTGTGAGCCTCTGCTCCCGCAACAAGTGCGATGAGGAGAGACAAAGAAGAGGTGGCCATACATAGGAGCAGCCCAACTCTGAGAACATGAGCCGGCGAGCCGCGGTCCCCATGAGCAGCCCAACACCATCCTGGAACACTCCAGAACGGAGGACATAGGTAGATGAGACATGGCCCCCTCCCCAGCAGCCCAGCACTGAGAACACGGGCAGGTCAGCCCCCAGCCCTGCCCCCAGACAACCCCTCCCCCTGGTGCTGGGGAATTGGGGTGGGCGAGTCCTTGGCCCTGCCCCCAGCGAACCTCTCCCCCTGGTGCTGGGGATAAGGGTTGGGTGAGCCTTGGCCCCGCCCCCAGATAACCCCTCCCCCCGGCACTGGGGATGTGGGGTGGGCAAGCCCTCGGCCCCACCCCCAGAGACCCCCCAGCGCTGGGGACCCCGCCCCCTGAGAACCTCTCCCCCCAGCACTGGGGACACAGGGCGGGCGAGCCCTGGGCCCTGTCCCCCAAGATCCCCCGGCGCTGGTGACGCAGGGTGGGTGAGCCCTTGGCCCCACCCCCAGAGAACTCCTCACCCTGACGCTGGGGATGCGGGGCGGGTGAGCCATCAGTCCTGCCCCTGAGAAATCCCTTCCCCCCGGCGCTGGGGAAGTGGGGTGGGTAAGCTCTTGGTCCCGCCCCTGGAGGCCCCCGGCACTGGGGACATGGGGCAGGCAAGCTCTGCGGTCACTTCCAGAGAACCCCAGTGCTGGGTATGCGGGGTGGGCGAGCCCTGGGCCCCGCCCCTGGAGACCCCTCGGTGCTGGGGACCTGGGGTGGGTGAGCCCTTGGCCCCGCCCCCGGACACCCCCCCACCCTGGTGCTGGGGATGCGGGGTGGGTGAGCCCTGGGGCCCGCTCCCGGAGACCCCCCCCCGATGCTGGGGATGCGGGGTGGGTGAGCCCTCGGCCCCGCCCCTGGAGAATCCCTCACCCTGGCACTGGGGATGCAGGGCGGTGAGCCCTTGGCCCTGCCCCCAGAGAACCCCTCACCCTGGCACTAGGGAAGCGGGGCAGGTGAGCCCCAGGCCCCTCCCAGGAGTACCCTAGTGCTGAGGTCACCGGAGGATGAGTCATGACCCTGCACAGGAGGGACTCCAGACAAAGAAAGAAACCTCAGATGAGTGAAGAAGGCGAACTAACTGGGGGAGACGGGAGGGAAGGAGAGGGAAACAAACTGGTGCACAGGATGGACTTACAGAAAGATATCAAAGTCAACTGCTATGCTGAAAATGGGAAGGAGGGAGGGGGAAGGTGGGGGGTGGTAATTGGGGAGGGCTAATTGACCGATGAGTGCATGTATATGTCAACCACCCTGAAATCCTTCAAGATGTATGATTGCAATGAACTAATAAAATAAATAAAATCTCAGAAAATACATGTTTTATACTTTCATGTTCATATCTGAGAGATAATTAGTAACAGTTTTTTAAAAAACATAACTATTCTGCAATTGATCACTTGAGAAGATTAATAACCTTTCCTTAATATAGTCTAATAGATCATATGTGAATTGCCCTACCTAATATTCAAAATGCCTTTAAAAAACCAGGTGATCTGTTTGAATCAGGATCCAAACAAATATGAAAAATTATATTTGGTTGCTATGTCTCTTAAATTTAATTCTTTTACTCTGTAACAGTCCCATTTCCATATGGTATGGTATGTAAAAGAAAGTGGATCCTTTGTCTGTAAACTTTCCCACCATCTGTACTGAATAATTATTTCCTTGTATTATAATTAAATTATTATGCAAGCCATTTTATTCCCTATAAATTAATAGTTAGACACAGAAGTCTAAAGGGTAGGTTCAGGTTCAATTTTATATGCACAAGATTTTTTTTTTTAGTGATGCTGTGGATTGAATTCAGGGCCTTGCACATGCTAGGCAAGTGCTCTACAACTGAGCAACACCCCAGCCCTAGGCAACAATCTTTCATGAGAGGTACTATGTACTTATTTTGGCATCACATCATGCAGCACATAATGGCTTGTTGTCCTATTTTTATAAAGGCCAAGATTGACCCAAATATGCCAGATGTGTCAGAGTGATCCCTCCAGTGAGAAGTTTCCTGCCAACAGCTTCCATCTCCCTCAAAGAAGGCCAATTTTATGCCCAGATTATGATAGGCAGGGCTAATACTTTTAGGAACAACATTGCTTGAAATAGTACAGAAGTGATTATCGGCTTAAGAAATATCTCTTTCTCCATGGCTGCTGTTATGGTGTAGTTCTAGAATGTCCCCCAAGAGCTCATGTGTTGAAAGCATGGTTCCCAGCATGGCCCAGTCCAGAGGTGGGGCTTTTAGGCCATGATCGGAGCACAAGGGCTCCGGCCTCATCAGTGGAGAAACCCATGGATAGCTGAATGCACAACTGTCAGGAAAGACCTAGTTAGAGGAAGTAGGTCACCAAGTAAGTGCCCTGGAAGGGCTTATCTTCTCCCCGGCCTCTCTCTCTTTCTCTCTGTCTCTCTGCTTCCTGGCTACCAAGAGCTGAGCAGTTTTCCTCCGCCACACCCTTTGCCATGATGTTTCTGCCTCATCTCACATGCAGAGCCATGGAGCCAGCCAACCATGGACTAAGACTCTGAAACTATGAGCCAAAATAAACTTTTCCTCCTCTTGTCAGGTATTTTAGTCACAGCGAAGCAAAGCTGGCTAACAGCTTCAGTGTTCTTTACCCATGGGCCTGCCCTTCAGGGCATGTGCTTGTCATAAAGGTCCATTGGCCTGTCAGGGCATCAACAACATCATTCCAATGTAAAATCTCACCTTGGGTTTTGTGTGAACACATATGGGAAGTTAGAATTTTAATACTGGAAAGTAAAGACACTAAGGAGGTGTGTGTGTGTGTGTGTGCACGTGTGTGTGTGTGTGTGTGTGTGTGTGTGTGTGTGTGTGTATGTGTGGTGTGTAGGTAAGGTAGTCTTAGAAAAGACTATCTTTTACCTTGAAATATTTCTTTTATTCTTTTAAGAAAATTTTTTTGGTATAAAAGAGATTGAATCCAGGGGCATTCTATCTCCGAGCTACACACTCAGTCCTATTTTTTTATTCTTTATTTTGAAATAGGGTCTCACTAAGTCATGGAGGGCCTCACTAAGTAACTGAGGCTGGCCAGGAACCTGCGATCCTCCTGTTTCAGCCTCCCAAGTACTGGGATTATAAGCATGCACCTCCATGGCCGGCTATCTTCTGTTCTTTTGAGGGTTAAACATCCTTTCTTTGGAAAACTCATGTTTACCATAGTTGGTAAATGGCCAAATAAAGTAAGTTAGTAACTTTATTTTGCTAATCTGTAAAATCAAAATGTCTCAGATAACAGGTTAAGATGATTCTCAACCTAGGAGTATATGAGAACCTCAGGGTGGCTTGAGCTTTTATATTTTTCCAAAGAAAGCATGGGTTAGGAAAAAGATTAAGAAATACTGTTCTATAAGACAACAGAATCTGCTAGCCATGATTACACACACCTGTAATCTCAGTACTTAGGAGGCTGAGACAGGAGGATCGCAGGTTCAAAGCCAGCCTCAGCAATTGAATGAGGCCCTGAGGAACTTAGTGAAACCCTGTTTCAAAATAAAAAACAAAGCCAGGCAAGGTGGCGCACGCTTGTAATCCCAGTACTTTGGGAGGCGGAGACCGGAGGATCCAGGTTCGCGGCGAGCCTCATCTCTCTCTCTCTCTCTCTCTCTCTCTCTCTATCTATCTACCTAGTGAGGCCCTCAGCAACTTCGTGAGACCCGGTTTCAAAATAAAGTATAAAAAATAGGGCCGGGGGTGTAGCACAGAGGTAGAACGCCCCTGGGTTCAATCCCCGGTACCACAACAAAACAAAACAAAAACAAAAACAAAGCCAGGCGTGGTAGCGCACACTTGTAATTCCTCCTCCTCCCTCCTTCTCTTACTACTACTACTACTACTACTACTTCTTCTTCTTCTTCTTCTTCTTCTTCTTCTCTCTCTCTCCCTCCCCCGCCCCCTCTCTCTCTTTCCTCTCTTGTACAGGGGTGTAGTTTGGAAGTAGAGTGCCCCTGGGTTCAATCCCCTTTCAAGATTCTTCTCAAAAGATTTTAAAGTCATTTTGCATTTTTATAAGTAAAGTCAGATTAGTTTCTTTATATTTGTTCTAAATTAGTGTTAAGTGAAGTCAAATTTAAGGCTGAAAATTCCCACAGTCTTATTATGGACTACATAATAATTAATATTTTAATAATTTATTCAAATAATTATTTAATAATCAATTTTCCAAATCTCTTTCATGTTCTGACCAAAGACCCGTTGTAGATCTTCCATCTCTTCTGCAAGCTGGTCACAAACCATTTCATACTGTCTCAGAAAGGGCTCTGTCAAGTTATAAGAGACTCCGTTTAAATTTAACACATTTCACCAGGCGTGGTGGCACATGCTTGTAATCCCAGTACTTGGGAGGCTGAGACAGGAGGATCCAGGTTCGCGGCCAGCCTCAGCTACTTAGTGAGGCCCTCCGCAACTTCATGAGACCCGGTTTCAAAATAAAGGATAAAAAATAGGGCTGGGGGTGTAGCGCGGAGGTAGAACTCCCCTGGGTTCAATCCCTGGTACCGCAAAAAAAAAATTTAACACATTTCAATTAATTCTCCCCAAAGACTGTGTCTAACAGTATAAACAGTGCTGTGTGAGAAGATGGAGCTCAATTTGGTGGTGTATCTATTTACAGTTGTGTTATCATATTTTCAAATAAGCCATAAATCTTGCAGTTTTACCAACGTTCTGCTTGATTTGCAAGCTTCTGTTTCTGGGAGCACATCACACTACACAAGTCTCACCTTCCCCCCAGTGTCGTAACAGCTTCCTTTAGATCCTTGCTTCAGAACTTGACAAGATGTCAAGGAAGAACAGTAGTCATGTTACAGAGCAGGAGGAGCATGGAATCCAGACTATTTATAACTTTGCCCTTTTTAATTGTAGTGTTCAGTACTATGTACATGGCCTTAACCTGAAGTTATTGGCCTGAATGGCCCAGTTCTGAACTGAGATGCTTCTAAGTTTTAGAATTAAATTATAATTTGTAGTAAGCTATTAATATTTTAAAACTCCAATGCAAATTTTTTAGCTTTGTCGTGATGTAATTCATATATCATACTATCCATGCATTTATAGTGTATAATTCAATGTTTTCTTATATATTCACAGGTTGTGCAACCAGCAACCACTTTCTGTCTGTATAGATTTGCATATTTCTGTATATTTCATAAAAATGCATCATATAAGCCAGGTATGGTGGCACACACCTATAATCCCGGTACTTGGGAGGTTGAGACAGGAGGATTGCAGTTTGGAGGCCAACCTCAGCAACTTAGCAAGGTCCCTCAGCAACTTAGAGACCCCTGTTTCAAAATAAAAAAATAAAATAGGGCTGGGGGTGTAGCTCAGAGGTTGAATGCCTCTGGGTTCAACTTCTAGTACCAAAAAAAAGGAAAGAAAAAAAGGAAAAAAGCATCATATAATATGTATTCTGTTGTGACTGGCTTATTTCTCTTAGCATAATTTTTCAGGTTTATCTCTGTTGCAGCATGCAATCAATACTTCATTTCTTTTTATTGCCAAATAATATTCCAGGGCTGAGTGTGTGGCTCAGTGGTAGAGCACGTGCCTAGCATGTGCAAGGCCCAGCATTTGATCCCTAGCACTGCAGAAAAAAAAATCCACTGTATGTATATATAACAATTTATTTATCTATTCATCAGCTGACAGACAGCCAATACAGAAATTTTTGTAAGAAAAAGTAGTGGCTCATATATAACGATGGAATTTATCTTGGCTGTCTGTTACATATGCTCTGCAACAATTTTAAAATCCTAGTTGAAGTCTTATTTACCTGGAATTCTGGATATGAATTATGATATGGAACAAGAATTGTAGAGCATGCAGTGTTTTATGCAGGCTTCTCTGGATTAGTAGACTTTCCGCTGACATTTGCACACATCACACATTTGGCAATCTTGTGATCCGCCTTCCACGGTGGGATGAGCATGTGCTGAAGAACCCGTCGGTGATGCTTCAGGAAAGTCGATGCAGTATTGACCTGGTGATCCTTCCACAGAGGATGTCCTAAACTGCCAGGACTTCCAGACTACCCCAAACCAAATCCCCTCTCTAGATTCATGCCCTTTGAATGGCTGCCCACCTCTGACTGAGGAGGTATTTGCACCAAATCTCAGGCCGCAAAGAGATACAGGGTCTAAATGACCCCATTCAAAGTGATGAAACACTGTCTATAAAGAACTTCATTTGCAGTCGGGCTTGGTGGCATAGGCTTGTAATCCCAGTACTTGGAAGGCTGAGACAGGAGGATCATAGGTTCAAGGCCAGCCTCAGCAACTTAGTGAGGTCCTGTTTCAAAATGTAAAATAGGGTTGGGGATGTAGCTCAGAGGTAGAATGCCCCTGGGTTCAATCCCCAGTAACTAACACATACACACACACACACACACACACACACACACACACACAAAGAACCTAATTTACAAACATAATTTCCACCTATTATTTTATTAAGTTGTGTCAATATTTTCATACATGATGCTAATTTGTTGCCTAAAGATTAGTACTTATAGCACTGGCTATAGCAGCCACAGGAGCAGTTGTGTAGCCCCTGTTATCTGTCCATAAGTGGCATCAATTATTGTATGAAAAAGCTGGCACCTTCAAAGCTGTTACAGGCCAGTTGGGCTAATGTGAAGGATTTATGAATAAAACATAGAAGCGCAGGCTGCAGAGGCGAGTGGGGGGGTGCGGGGGGAACACAGCAGCTCTCTGGCTCAGGCAGCAAATGTCCTAGAAATGCCAAGCGCTGTTTTCCTGCTTGTTCAGCTAACGTAACACCACACTCTCATATCTGTTTACTCCACCATAAATGCAGATGGTGTGTAACTGTCAGAAGGGTGACTTGGAACAACGCATTAGAAGTGCCTATAACGCGGCAGGCATTCTGTAAACTATTAGCTGAAGCCGAGACGAGCTAAATGCTTCCAATTTGGCTTATATCAAATACCAATATAGAAATCTCTGTGTTACAAAATAATTTCCAAGTCCCAATTATTGCAACAGTTTTCAGTTTCTTTATAACACAATCATTTAGAGAGACCTGTGGATTTCACTAGAAGCTGATATATGTAGGGAAATCAGCTGGTACTGGGGATCCAGAGTAGGCACACAGACACAGTCCCACCCTCAAGGAGCTCACAGTCTTGGTGGGAGGTCAGAGTTCCACATGTAAGTTCTGGAGAAACATTTTTTGTCTGTAACAACTGGATTTTTAAAAAATTTATTATAAGCTGGGTGTAGTGGTGCATGCCTGTAAACCCAGTATTTGGGAGGCTGAGACAGGAGAGTTGAAGGTTTGAGGCCAGCCTCAGCATCTTAGCAAGACCCTCAGCAACTTAAGGAGACCCTATTTCAAAATAAGAAATAGAATAGGGCTGGGGTGTAGCTCAGAGGTAGAATGCCCCTGGGTTCAATCCTTAGTACCAAAACCAAAACCAAAACAAAACCACAAAAGAAACGTGTTATAAAATTCATGGACCTATATATGTAGTATAGTGATTTATTGATAAAGATTTAGTGCAAGTAAAAATCATTTTTAGTGTCCAAGAACTATCTCTTTTTGTTCAAATCCAGGAATCATCTGTGTTCTTTGTTGTCCAAATATCCTGTTCTTGAGTGTTTTTACATCTCCCATCATGCCACAACTCTTTTTGTTATTGTTTAGCACTAGAGATTGAACCCAGGGGCATTCTACTTCTGAGCTATATCCCCAACCCTATTTTATTTTTTATTTTGAAACGGGGTCTCACTAAGTTGCTGAGGGGCTCACTAAATTGCGAAGACTTGGCCTCAAACCTGTGATCCTCCTGTCTCAGCCTCTCAAGTACTGGGATTACAGTCATGCGTCATGGCACCTGGCTTATTTTAAAATTCTTAACAATTTCGTCTTTGAATTTGTGTTTTGTAAATGAAATCTTACAGGACATTGGAATATGCATGTGAGCAGCAGGGATATGCCAGGGGCCCAGGTCCTGAGCACAGGCCAGGCAGCCAGGTGCACTGTGAGGTCCCAAGGTGGCTAGGCCAGGACCTGGGGTGTGAGGACAGTGGCAGTAGCATCACACTAGTGGCAGGTGCAGCAGCTGCAGCCATAATAAAAAGGAGAGGCTCCTTGTGGGACAGCATCAGGATTGACAGGGGACGGCCTGACCCTCTGTCACCAGAGCCCATCCATGCAGGCTGCAAAAGCGTTCTAACTGGCTTGAGCGTACAGACAGGAATTGCAGATGATCAGGCAGTAACCGTTGTCAGTAAGCTATTACAGAAGAAAAGCACACACATGGGCATTGCAATGAAGCATAGCAGGAAGTTATTAGAATTTGCAGTGTGGATGGAATACTTCTTTTTTTCTTCCTAACTACTGGACTATTGCAAAACAAATATCCACAGGCTTAGAAATTAAATTAAAAGGTCATTACATTCAACGGAAAAGAACACTATTTTCATAAGAAGTGTTGAGTAAACTAATTATTAATGAGAAAGATGACTTTAAAATTAAATTTTCCTTGTAATTGAAGATACAATTATTGAATGCATAAACAAGTATCTTAAGTTACATAAATATCACAAAGCCAATTTCAAATGACATCTACAAGATAGACGAAATGTCACAGACTATCTTGAAAGACCCGTGTGGAAATTTACACGTAGGATCAAATTCAGTTTTGTACAAGACTGATTTATTTGTATGAAGAGTTAATCTTATTGAGAAAAATCATTCTGTAAGAATCGTCTCTTTTTTTTTGCAGTACTGGGGTTAAACCCAAGGGCATTCTATTTTATATTCTTTATTTTGAAACAGGGTCTCACTAATTTGTGGAGGGCCTCACTAAGTAGCTGAGGCTCGCCGTGAACCTATGATCCTCCTGTCTCAGCCTCCCAAGTATGGGGATTACAGGCGTGTGCCACCATGCCCGGCTAAGAATCATCATTTTTAAATGTGCTAAAATCTATTTTTCAAAATAACTTATCAGAAATGAATCCCAATGTTCTCCTAGCTTATAAGTATTCTTCCCTGGGCAAAGATATCTGTTCCTGTTACTTCTGTTCAACACTCGGAGATCTTAGCCAGTGCAACAAAGCAAGAAGAAGAAATAAGATACAGACTGGACAGGAAACAGCAGAACTGTCTTCATTTTAGAGTACATTTTTGCCTACATGTAGAATCCTTTAAAATCTACAGAAAATGCAATCTACAGAAAGGCAATAAGTGAATTTAGCAAGGCTACTGGATAAAAGATTAATATAGAAAATTAATCATATTTTAGTATATTAGCAATGAACAATTGGAACTTTAAATTTAAAAAAATATGATACGCAATAGCGCCCCAAAAATGCTTAGGAACAAATTTAACATTTTACCCAAGAGAAATGAATACATATGTCCATTTCCATATATGAAAATGTTTATAATAGCTTTATATATCATACCTCCAAACTAGAAAAAAACACAAAAGACCATCAACTGGGAATGGATAGAACTCATACAATGGAATATTATTTGGTGATGAAAAGGAACAAATTATTGCTACATGTAGTAACATGGACAAATTTTAAGAGCAGTGTACCAAGTGAAAGAAGCCAGACATAAAGATTACGTATTGTATAAGTTTATTTACATGACCATTTTGGAAAAGGCAAAAACTATAGGGACAGTAATTGGAATTGTGCTGTCAGAATAGGGGGTTGACTATAAAGAAGCACAAGGGAAGCCGGGCGTGGTGGCGCACGCTTGTAATCCCAGTACTTTGGGAAGCGGAGACCGGAGGATCCGGGTTCGAGGCCAGCCTCAGCTTGCACATGCGCGCGCGTGCACGAGCGTTCTCTCTCTCTCTCTCCCTCCCTGTCTCTCTCTCTCTCTCTCTCCCTCCCTGTCTCTCTCTC
>PVJS01004191.1:0-70633 GCA_004027185.1 Glis glis
GAGAGAGAGAGAGAGAGAGAGAGAGAGAGAGAGCTGAGGCTGGCCGTGAACCCGGATCCTCCGATCTCCGCCTCCCAAAGTACTGGGATTACAAGCGTGCGCCACCACGCCCGGCTGTAATTTACTTTTCTTAAGCCAGTGTGCTGGCTTTGCAATGTGTCAACTTGACTGGGCTGAACTACATTTTCCAGAATTACTTTTCTTGTGTGTTTTTGATTAGCAGGAGCTGAAAAAGACCTTGTTGTGTAAGATTTGGAGGGCAGAGTGAAGCAGCGGTGCTTTTGCATCTCACACACCGCCACATAGATGTTGGCTCACACGACTTGTGTGAGGCGGTGGCTGGGCTGTCACTTTTCCACCTTCTCTGGATCCTCTCACGCTCCCTCACTCCCGGGCAGGCGTGTTTGTTTCACTCCATGGTGAAGCACTCTGATTTCTCCGTCACTAATGGCAGAGGTAACAAGAACAGAGACAAGTTTCACTTCATTCTTGGGGCGCCAGCTTGTGTTCAAGGGTTTCTACTGCTGATTCTTGGTTTCCTTGACTTTACTCCCGTCTTTCCTTGATGCCTGCCTGGCTGCCTCATGGGTTTTTATCTCCAGTATCGGATATTGAAATCGAACTTGTGGACGTAGACTGATTCCTAACCAGCTCCCGCAATTGTGTAAAGTCTAATTCTTGTAAAAAAGAAATCTCTAGATAAATAGATCTCTAATGGTGCTGATCCTCTGGTTAAACTCCCTGTCTGATACAGCTAGGATAATTAGAATAGTTTTTCATTGTAACAATATGGTCATAAACGCAAATGAAAACACGGGCAATGAAATCATGCCAGAAGTTGATTATAATTGTTGTTCATATAATTTAGAATAAGATTAATTTAGATGGTTATGAAAATGAAGTTTCATAGTTTAAAGCATTCTCATAAGATGGCCTAGATTATGGTGAAAAATATTGCTACAATTCATTCTGTGTGTGTGTGTGTGGCACTGGGGATTGAACCCAGGGGCATTCTACCTCCGAATTACAGCCCTAGCCCTTTTTATTTTTATTTTGAAATAGGGTCTCACTAAGCTGCAGAAGGCCTCACTAAGTTGCTGAGGCTGGTCATGAACCTGTGATTCCCTTGTGAGGCTTCCCTCAAACCTGTGATCCTCTTGTCTCAGCCTCCTAAATATTGGGATTATAGGCGTGCACCACCATGCCTGGCTCAATTCAATATTTGTCCTCTCCCTAGCAAGTTTTTGAGAAACTGAGCAATTAATAGTTCTCACACTACACTATTAACACCTTCCTTTGAAGGAAACACCATACCCTTGAACTTTTCTGACCACACACACACAAACAGTAATAATAATAATAATGCATAAGATTCCACCACCCTCTCTTTCTCTAAACTTATCTTCTGATTCAAAGGAATCTCACTGAGTCTCATTAATTCACTCATTCTTCGTTAATTCAATAATTGTAAAGCATTATTGAGCACCTGATGCATGCTAGACATAGAATCGTTGCTGAGTATATAAAGGCAATCATCGTCTCTTCCCTGAAGGAGCTGAATTTCTGTTAGGGGGAAGCAAGCAAAGCAGCAATGACAGTACAGTAGGATGGGTATCATGAGGAGCTGTGCAGAGTCCCTCGGAGCAGCTGCCAACTCAATGTGGAGCTGGGAAGAGCTTTCTAGAGAGGGAATACTCGAATATTAAAATTAAGTAACTTGGGAGGCTGAGACAGGAGGATCACAGGTTCAAGACCAATCTCAGCAACTTAGCGAGAACCTCAGCAACTTAGTGAGATCCTGTTTCAAAATAAAAAATAAAATAGATTAGGGCATAGCTCAGAGGAAGAATGCCCCTGAACTCAATCCCCCATACCAAAACAGCAACAACAATAAATCTAAATAAAGGTAAGTCTGTAAAAGGCAAAGGGTCTTTTGGACAGAGGGGACAGGGCTATGAAGTCTTGGAGGTTCAAGGAAATAGGAAGTGTCTGGGAAATGCCCAGTAGAGACTCATGGGTTTGAAGGTCAGGGGTAAGATCTGGGGGCTGATCACAGCTGTGGAATCATCCTGACTCTGAAGACAGCTGACCTTATGGAAGAGAATACACAGACGGAAGGCCAACAATGGTGGCCGAGGACAGTGCTCAGGAGGGCCAGAGCACGTTGCCAGGCGAAGGGAAGAAGAGCATGAGAAAGACAGAGGGAGCCAGAGAAGGTCCAGGAGGGAAAGGTCCTAGAACTAAGGGAGGAGGGAGACTTACAGGGCACACGATCAAAGAGGTCACCTGCTGGAGAAAGTGCCAGCAAAGTAAGGACTGCGAAGGGAATTCATGGTGACTGGTAACATGAAGACGAGGGCGTGGTGGTGCATGCCTGTAATCCCTGTACTTGGGAGGCTGAGATAAGAGGATCACAGGGTTGAGGTCAGCCTCAGCAAACTTAGCGAGGCTCTCAGCCTTAGTGAGACCACACTTAATGAGACCCTGTTTCACAACAAAAAATAAAATAGGGCTGGGGGTGTATCTCAAAGGTAGAATGACCCTGGGTTCAATTCCCAGCACTACAAAAAAGAAAAAAAAAAGCAAACTGGAAGTGGAATGATTAAGCAAGGAAAACCCAAAGCTACTGAAGTAAGCAGTAGCCATAAAGATGTTTTATCTCGTCACAGAAACATTCTTTCCCCCTCGAAATCTGCAAGTCAATCTGAAACACAAGCATAACTCTGAAACTCCACTTATGGAAACCTTTTAGTAACTGCGAACGACTCACAGTGTAAAGTATGTATGATAGACCATGTGATTAATCCCACTACATTCTCCCCTTTCTGGGGAGAAAATGATACAACCCATCAACTGCCATGTGAAGGGTGTGTCCCTTTAAATGAGTTTACATCCCCAGCCCATTACACTGGGCTTGGCCGTGCGACTGGCTTTGGCCAGTGGCCATAAGCAGAAAATGGTATTTATTTGAATCGAGTAGACCTTTAAGGACTATTGCATGTATCCATCAACTTCTTGTCCCACACAGGGCCTGCCCCTTCATCTTGGGTCCTATGAGAGGGAGACACGTGGAACAGAGCCACAGGACATGAGCCAGAGGTGCTGACATGCTACATGAGGAAAAGTTAATGTTTTTGTGGTAAGCCACTGAGACTTTTGACTTGGTCGTTTGTCACTTCAGCAAGGCAAATTAATACAGAACTTGACAATGGATTTGGAGTATGACCATTAGGAAGTACCTAAATAATGGGGGTAGTAGCTGGGCATAGTGGTGCACACCTGTAATCTCAGTACTTGGGAGGCTGAGACAGGAAGATCACAGGGTTGCGGCCAGCCTCAGGAACCTAGCAAGACCCTCTGCAACTTAGGGAGACCCTGTTTCAAAAAACAAACAAATAAATAAAAACAAAATAGGGCTTGGGGTTTAGCTCAGAGGTACAATGCCTCTGGGTTCAATCCCCAGTGCCACACACACACACACACACAAAAGCGGGTGGGGGGGAGTAGTGCATTCAGAATTGTATTTAATTTTGGTCACATTAGCCAATTTTAGATATAAGACAATACTTTTAAAACAAATTGAAACATTTTTACAGCCCTCTTTCTGCCAGTAATTCTGGATCTCCCTGTTAACGATTAAGGTTGCCTTATCATATGGCATAAAGAGAGAAGTTCATTCCAGGTTTTATAATGGATTTTTACTTCTGTCCTTTTCCTTTAAATAGGGACATTTCAACATGACCATTATTTAGGTTGCCATAGATATATTGATTTTCATACCTGTTTTGCACCTAAAAGGTTTAAAATTTTTTCTTTTAAAATTACCATGTTTATCTTACCAAAGGGACTGAAATCAGAATCGTATAGTGATAACATGCATATCCATGTTCATAGCAGCACAATTCACAATAGCCAAATTACAGAACCAACCCAGGTGTCCATCCACAGATGAATGGATTACAAAATTATGGAATATACATGCAAATTCTACTCAGCAATAAAGAAGAACAAAATTATGTCATTTTCAGGGAAACGGATGGATCTGGAGAAAAGTGAGATTAGCCAGCCACAGAAAATGAAAGGTCATATGTTTTCTCTCATCTGTGGAAGCTAGGGAGTAACTGGGATACGAGAGGGATTTAGATAATGGAGGAGAAACCCCAGTGGAGCCAGGGAGGTGGTCTAGGGGAGGGCCGTGGGGGAGGGGGTAAGGAGAATGAATGTAGGAAACACTTCCATTGATGTTATGTACATATGTGAAATTACCAATGCTGATCTCCATATCATGTATGGGGAAGAGGAGGGAGTGGGGAGGGAGCAGGGGTGGGGGGCTCACCGGGTACCGTGTGCATGTATATCCCTAGCGCTCTGAACTACATTATCATTTGAATCTATAATGCACCAATAAAGTATAATAATAATAATAATAATAATAGAAAAAGAAAAATAGTAAATGCCCCCCAAAAAATAAAAAGAAAAAATAAAATTACCATGTAATATATGGGTGACTGGACAAGAATTAATCCATGACAGTTTTTAGGCTCTGCTCTTCATGTTTACTAAAGAAGATCCCGTCTCATGCTGCAACTGAAGAGTGTCGTGCAGAATCTGGAGTCTAGGAAAACGATAAATATCTTGGACTATTTTTTTGTGTGTGGTACTGGGGATGGAACCCAGGGGCCATCTACCTCTGGGCTACACTCTCAGACCTATTTTATTTTTTATTTGGAAACAGGGTCTCACTAAGTTGCGTAGGGCCTTACTAAGTTGCTGAGGCTGGCTTCAAACCTGAGATCCTCCTGTCTCAGCCTCCCAAGTATTGGGATTACAAGTGTGCGCCACCACGCCCGGCTTTATGGACTACTTTTAAAAATTACTATTTAGGAAAAGAAAGGAAAGGAGAAGATAAATTAAACCCTTCAGGGGCTTGGCAATATCATGTAACATGTTACTAGCAAGTCACCAGAAAGTTTATGGGCAGAGATGAAAGATGTGATCAAGGAGATTATAGAATACACTGGTCAATTTGAGAAAAAGCGTCCTGTGATCCGCCTCTGGAGTGTGCAGGGTATTAGAGAATTGGGAAAGAGTTATTGTAGATCTATGTACTTGGGTTCTCCTTAAGATTTGGTTGACAATATAAGTTAAGATCAGAATTCTTATTTTCCTGCTCTTCCTTGACGGAACCACGTGAGTAATAGTCTCACTGTGGATTCCAATGCACATTAGCTCACTCGGGCCATTTTCAGGCTTCACGGAATCCCTGAGCCCCACGGTCACGCTTTCCATCCCTAAGTATCTGCTCCCGCCGTAACCCTGACCCTGCCCTGTTCCCAGGTCTCACTTCATTTTCATAAATTTAACTCATGTCAATGTTGAAATTCAATAATGGAATTGGGATGTGGGTAGGGATGAAGGTGTTTTCAACATAAGTTACTGAACATGTTTTTTTTTAAGTAGTTTTTCTTTAGATTTTATTAAAATACAACTTAAAAATCTTCCTATGGTGTCAAAACTGCCATATAAAAATACTTTCCTCTGTTTCTTTCCGCTTGCTAATTTTGATGGGTCAGGCATGCTTCTCTGTAATTTGGAGTGAACGGCTAAAGGAACATTTCTGAGTTCTCTGGATTTTGCCTTTGGCCTCTTCGATCGTCAACAGTGAGTTGGCCTGAGATTTAAAGCTTAGTAGAGAGTTTAGCCATTGAAATTAGAGGTGTGGGCTGGTAAGTCCCAGCTGACAGTAGTCAAGTTAGTGAAATTAAAAATAAAGCCACTTGTTAATTTGCTTTATTCCTAAACGAGTAACATTAATTACGGCTAAGTCATATATAAGTTTATATATCAAAGTTTAAGAAACAAAGTTAAAGCAACTTTCAAGAAGTGGGTCCAAGAAAATTTTATTAGATTTTTTCCCCATTATCATCCTTGTGGAATCACCTATTTGGAAAGGTCTCTAGTTATCAGTCTTCCTGTAACACCCTGAAGCACCTGTATCTCAAACCCTTCTCCATGGTAACTCCCTCCCTTCTTTTCCTCGGCAGCCATTTCAGGAATAAAATTCTAAGCAAGCTTCTTTGTCATCTGCACCTCATTTTCAGCTGAGCTTCTACAATTCTCTTATCTGCTCACCCAACTTCATTTTGTGGTTTTTCAGCAAAGCTTTGCTTCTTGGTTTGTCTATTGAGAGAGAGAGAGAGAGAGAGAGAGAGAGAAAGTGTGTGTGTGTGTGTGTGTGTGTGTGTGTGTGTGTGTGTGTGTTTTACTGGGGATTGAACCTAGGGGCATTCTACCTCCAAGCTACACCCCCAGCCCTTTTTAAAATTTTTGTTTGTTTGTTTTTTGTCTTTTGAAATAGGGTCTCACTAGGTTGCTGAGAGTCTGACTAAATTTCTGAGCTTTGGACTTGTGATCCTTCTGTCTCAGTCTCCCAAGTCCTGGGATTACAGGCTATCATTTGTAATATTGCTCCATAGTTTGTCTATTTCTTAGTAACATAAGATATTAAAATATAAACACAAACTCTAAACCTGGTCTGGGAGAATGAATGACACTCATACCGACTTCGGTGACCCCCGGTCGCTGGGCTCAGTGGCAGTTATTTTCAATGATTACTTCTGACCGTGAACTGGCATTTCGCTGGCATTCTGGCACTGCTTATGAAATCATTTTGGAATTACTTTCTAGATGTCTTGCTTAAATGGTATCTCACTCTGATAAAAAATGATGTTTTTTTCTAATTATAATATTCTATTTTTAACCCTACCTAATTAGGGACACTTAATATTGCCTGTCCTTTTTGGGATATTCAGTAAAACTGGCACGCCATTGCTATTTTAGGGCAACCTCACTACCATCTGGGCAGTGTGTTTATACAGCCTATTTCATTGTGTCTTCCTTAACAGAAGCCAGAAACGCTCATGTGTTCGGGCAGGAGATGCCAAAGCCTTCCCAGCTCTGTTCCTAAGTTTAACATCAAACAAACCTGGACTTTTTCACAGTCAATCTTATTGTTGTTTCATTTTCCAAATTCCTTTGTGAAATTCTTTATCTACATGACACCGAAACCAACACTTGTTCAGTGAATCAGAAAACTGTTTGTTGTGCAACCAACCAAGGCTGGAGAGTTGTGGGTTCGATCTGGTCCATCCAGGCATTGAAGGAGGGTGGTGGTGAGACACGGCTTTATTACACCTGCAGCAGGCTGAAGTAGGAGGCCTGCACCCCTGGTACCCAGTGGTGGCCGACTGGGTGTGTGGGAAGACTGCTTGGAGACTTCCGCACAGTACATCTGTCTGTCCGCACATCCGTGCATCCACGTGTCTGCATACTGGACTATCTTAGTCCAGTTTACACACCAAATCAGAGCAAAAGTGGCAACTAGCCAGGGCACAGAGTTACATGGGACAGTATGGCATCCTCAAGGGCACGCTTAGCTGCTTTTCATACCACAGTGACCCTCACCAGAGGGAGGCGAGAAAGCCTGACACACACCATATTTCGACTGTCCCCACACAGTTCAATCAGGAAATTTCATTTGATTGTAGTTTTTACTTTCTAAGTAATGGACTCATCTGATTATGTATTTCAAACAGCTTTGGATTAAAATTATTGAAAATGTCCAGCCTAATCTGAAGTTAATATTTTTTTTTTGCAGTACTGGGGATTGAACCCAGGGGCATTCTACCTCCGAGCTACACCCCTAGCCCTATTTTTTTTATTCTTTATTTTGAAACAGGGTCTCACTAAGTTGTGGAGGACCTCACTAAGCAGCTGAGGCTAGCCACGAACCTGCGATCCTTGGGTCTCAGCCTCCCAAGTACTGGGATTACAAGTGTGTGCCACCATGCCCGGCTAATAAATTTTTTACTACATTTTATCATGGACTCAGGACCTTTTCAGTTTGAGGCAATATGACTCTTGATGAGCATATTATATTTTCTTTCAAACCAGTTACTTTCTTTCCTGAGAAAGACTTGATTTTAAAGATGATTATAATGGCCAAGAATTTTTTTTAAAAAATATGAAAACAGCTCACTTGTTAAAATAAATTTTTTCTAGAAGTTCATAGGAAAATACTACTTTTTACTAGTTTTTAATTTTTTGAGTCAATGCAAAATATAACTGATAGTAAAGCTGAAAGTAGAAATAAGCTTTTTTATCCAGTCAATCTAATAAGATGAAATAAAATAAAAATGAATATTAGTGCAATTTAACAATTTAGCAGATCTCTACTCTTTCCTTCATGTCATTTATTCTTTACTTTTTTTGTGGTACTGGTGGTTGAACCCAGAAGCATTTTACCTCCGAGCTACACCCCCAGCACTTTATTTTATTTTATTTTGAAATAAGTCTTTTATTATTATTATTGGTGCATTGTAATCATACATCTTGATGAGTTTCAGGGTGGTAGAAATATACATGCACACATCGGTCAATTAGCCCTCCCGCAGTTCCCACCCCCATTCCCTCCTCCTCCCACCTTCTCGTGCTCAGCATAATTGTTGACTTTGATATATTTGTGTATGTACATCCTGAGCATTAGGGTGTTTCCCTCTTTCCCCCTCCTATCTCCCTCAGGTCGCCTTCTTTACTCATCTGAGTTTTTCTCCATCTTTGTCTGGAGTCCCTCCTATGTCCTATTCTTCCTAGCTTCCACATATTAGGGAGAGCATCCAACTTTTCACTTTTTGTGACTAATCTCACTTAGCATAATGTTCTCTAATTCCATCCATTTCCTTGCAAATGATGTAATTTAGTTCTTCTTGATGGCTGCATAAAATTCCATTGTGTACGTATCTCATAGTTTTGTAATCCATTCATCTGTTGATGGACATCTTGACTGGTTCCATAGTTTGGCAATTGTGAATTGTTCAGCTATAGACATAGATACACATGCATTAGTCTGGTAATTTGGTTTCCATTCTTTTGGGTAGATACCTAGAAGTGGTATAGCTGGGTCATAAGGTAGGTTCATTCCCAATCTTCTGAGAGTCCTCCACACTATTTTCCAAAGTGGTTGCACTAATTTGCAATCCCACCAACAGTGTAGTAGAGTTCCTACTTCTCCACATCCTTGCCAGCATTTGTTATTGTTTGTGTTTTTAATGATTGCCATTCTAATTGGGATTAGGTGAAATCTCAGGGTAGTTTTGATTTGCATCTCTCTGATTGCTAATGATGTTGAACATGTTTTCATACATTTATTGGCCATTTGTATTTCTTCTTTCGTGAAGTGCCTATTTAGTTCACTTGCCCATTTTTTTGATTGGGTTGTTTGTGTTTTTAGCAGTGAGTTTCTTGAGTTCTCAGTATATACTAGATATCAGTCCTCTATCAGAGGTGTAGCTGGCAAAAATCTCCCATTCTGTAGGCTCTCTGTTGAGGTTCTTGATAGTTTCCTTTGCTGTGCAGAAGCTCTTCAGTTTAATGCAATCCCACATACTGATTCTCTTTTTAACGTCTTGTGCCTTTGGGGTCTTGTTGAGGAAGTTTTTGCCTATGCCTATGTGTTGAAGAGTTGGACCTATGCCCTCTTCAAGTAGCTGTAAGTTCTCTGGTCTAATTTCCAGGTCTTTGATCCATCTTGAATTGACTCTTTTGCAGGGTGAGAAAGTGGGGTTTATTTCTATTTATCTGAATGTGGTTAACCAGTTTTGCCAACACCATTTGTTGAAGAGGTTATCTTTTTTCCAGTGTATGTTTTTGGCTCCTTTATCAAAAATCAATTGTGTGTAAGTGTGCGGACTCAGAAGAGTCTTCTATTCTACTCCATTGGTCTATGTGTCTGCTTTTGTGCCAATACCATGCTGTTTTTATTACTGTGGCTCTGTAGTATAGTTTGAAGTCAGGTATTGTGATGCCTCCTACATGGTTCTTGTTGCTGAGAACTACTTTGGATTTGAAAAAGGTCCTTTTAAAGAGTCTGGCTAAGAGTGCTTTATGTCATTTATTATTATCTTACTTTCTTTTTATTTTATTTTATTTTATTTTACTTTATTTCTTGAAACAGGGTTTCACTAGGTTGATGAGAGTCTTGCTAAATTGCTGAGGCTGGTCTTGAACCTGTGATCCTCCTGTCTCAGTCTCCCAAGTACTGGTATTGCAGGCATGTGCCACCATGCCTGGTTTATCATCTCATTTTCTAAAGCAAACATATTAGAAAAATAAAGGAAGGGAGCAAAAACTAAGGGCTAAACAATTTTCCTATTTTTTCTAGTTAATGCAGTCTTTTAGAAAACTCTTTAAAAAGTTTGAAGATAATATTGGTAAGGTCCTTGAATAGGGTAGGAAGGAGTGTGGCAGGAAGGGGTATGACTAGGACAAGGAGCCACATAACAGAAGACTACACTACATCTGCTGCTGTAATGACAGCTAAATTAACCACGACTTAAACAGTGACTTGAAAGTTTCTCTCTCTCTCTCTCTTTAATTGGTACATTCTAATTATACATCATAGTGAGGTTCAGAGTGACAAATACATACATACACGCGGTATTTGTTCCGTGTTTCCCTCCAGTTCCCACCCCACCCCCCACTCCCCATAGACAGTCTTTACATCCACACAAGTAACTTCATGTATGGACAAAGGGCTATTTGAATAGTTACCATCATCAGATCTTCCCTGTCTCCTCTCCCCCTTCCTCCTCTCTCTCTGGCTCCCCTCCCCCATTCCACTAGTGTGTCCCCTCATTTATCTGAAGTCTTCTTTATTTCCCAGTTTCTCTCTGGCTTCCACATATGAGAGAAAACACATGGCCTTTCACATTCTGTAACTGGCTGGTCTCACTAAGCATACTATTATCAAGTTCCATCCATTTTCCTGCAAATGACATAATTGCATTATTTTTTATGGCAGAGTAGGATTCCATTGTGTGTATATATCATATAATTTCATAATCTGTTGATGGACACCTAGGCTGGTCCCACAGTTTGGCTATTGTGATTTCAGTGACTGTGGGATGATCCCCAAAAGTGGTGTGACTGGGTCATAAGGAGGCGCCATTCCTAGTCTTTTAAGGAACCTCCATATCTCAAAGCCCTAGAAAAATAGGAACAAATCAACCCCAAATCCAAAAGAAGGCAGGAAATAATTAGAATTAGAGCAGAAATAAATGAAATAGAGAATTAAAAAGATACAAAAAATCAATCAAACAAAAAGTTTCTTTCTCTCTTACCTGAGGTTCTAAGGCAGGCAGTTCATAGCACATAAGGCAATATATACCACAGTTACCCAGGGACCCAGGTCCCACTGTGTGTCATTGTACTGTGTTCCAAGGATCACAGGTTCAAAACCAGCCTCAGAAACTTAGGCTGTTAGCAAACTAGCAAAACCCTGTTTCGAAATAAATAAATAAATAAATAAATAAATAAATAAACAAACAATAAATATAGGACTGGGGTGTAGCTCAGAGATAGAATAGCCCTGGGTTCAATCCCCAGCACCACAGAAACAAACAATAAAAACTTGATATGTTTTTGTTGTTTTCAGCAGCCATAGGCCAGCACGTAATCTAGGCACAGTATGACTGAAATCCCTATTATATCTCTTGCCTTTAGTGCTCTGTCTACACCTGCTCCCACCTCTAAATTGATGCTGTCTGAAAGAAAAGTCTTATATAGGAATGCACCACTCTCAGTCCAGTTTTTGCCGGTAAGAAGTTTTGCTATGAGCAAGTTCCTTTTATCTGCCTGGGAAACCTTAATGAAGCTGCTTGAGAAAGGCTGGGTGGTATACATTTTTTGTTTTGTTTTTCTCTATGACACTCTTTCTGGTCAGAACCACTTCTTGTAACTAGCATGTGTTCATGTCTCTCTTGTGACTTTGGTAAAGGAGGCATGTGGCAGCTGACTCCCTATTATTATCAGTTTTTCCAATTATTTCCACTTGAATTACAGGCATTGTTAGCAAATGGTTGGGTGCAAGGTGTCACAAGTGATAATTTCCCTAACACTTTTTTCCCTATAAAACAAGCACCCCTAAGTTTTCATTCAGTAATATTAGTCCTTTGGACACTAATCACCCAACCACCAAGGATACACATTTTTGGTTCTGTTGTAATACCCTAATTCTAGGAATCAAATTCTGTATCAATAAGGGTTCAATGCAAGAAATAGAAATCATGCTAATTATTTTAAGAAGAAAAGAATTGAAACCTGGAGAATTAGTTGCTTAACAAATTGTTGGATGGGTTGGAGTAATAGACCTAAGGCAGAACTGACCTTCCAGAGAAGCTTTATCTTCTGCCAGGAAGAAATTATAAAACTGTCACTAGGGATACTGATTCAAAGAACATACCCCTGTACTTGTGCTTTAGAAATCAGGAAACCAAAGCCAGGAGGTTACCATTACTGTTGCCACACTACTCAAAGCCCATGTTCTTGGCATGCTGATGCAGAAAAACCATGCTTCCACGATGTTGCAGAACAAACATAATCAAAGCATCAAGAAGAGAGTCATCCCCAATTTCTGCCTCCCAAACCTCTTGCTAGTGCATCTATTTGGTAATTTGTTTGTTTGTGTGTATGGGTGGTTATGGGGATTGAACCCAGCGACTTCCTACCTCCAAGCTACACTCCGGTCCTTTATTTTTATTTATTTATTTATTTTTTGCGGTACTGGGGATTGAACCCAGGGGCGTTCTACCTCTGCGCTATACCCCCGGCCCTATTTTTTATACTTTATTTTGAAACTGGGTCTCATGAAGTTGCGGAGGGCCTCACTAAGTAGAGAGAGAGAGAGAGAGGGAGAGACAGGGAGAGAGAGAGAGAGAGAGAGAGAGCGAGAGAGCTGAGGCTTTCTGCGAACCCAGATCCTCCGGTCCCTGCCTCCCAAAGTACTGGGATTATAAGTGTGCGCCACCACGCCAGGCTCTTTTTTTTTTTTAAACAGGGTCTTGCTAGGCTGCTGAGAGTCTCACTACGTTGCTAAGGCTGTCCTTGAACCTGTGATCCTCCCAGGTACTGGGATTACAAACATGTACCACCACCCTATTTGGTAAAATTTAATTCACATGAAGAACTCTAGAAGTAAGAGTCTTAGAAATGTAGTTTGTCATCTTTTTTTTTTTTTTGCTTCTGTAGTACATGAAGACACTCTAGACAAATGTGGGAATAGATGCTGACTGAAAATTATCTACGATCAGCCTTTTGGAAAAAACTGAACGATGTGAGAATCGTCAGCACAAAGGCAGTAAGTGAAGCCAGTGGAGAGGATGTGATAAGGGGAGGGGGCCAGTGGAAGAAAATTGCTGAGGACAGACGCGATCCAAACTCAAGGGATGAGCAAAGGAAGAAATCAGCATCTCCCAGAGGAGACTGAAATTGAAAGGTCAGAGAGGTAGAAAACCAGTAGAGTGTGTTGTCTTGGGATCCAAGAGAAGGGAGCATTAAAAGAGAAAGGTAACAACAGAGTCAAGGATTGCCGAAAGAGCCAGTAAGAAAAGGATTGAAATGGTGACTAGATTAAGTAACAAAGATAGAACCCAAGTGACGTTGCTTGACTGGAATGAGGGGAGTAAGAGGCAGATTCCGTGAGCTGAAGAATGAGTAAGATGTGAGATGAGGAGGCAAGAAGTATAGACGACCCCAGCAACCACTGTCCATAAAACTATAGTGTAGATACAGAGTATTAGCTCAAAGTAGATTTTGGAGAAAGAAAACAAATATCGTTCTTATGCTTCTTAGGGTGGGAGGTAGTTGAGAATATTTAAATATTCAATGGAAAAGGCAAGAAGGAATTAAGAGATGGAAATGTAGGAGAAAAAGGGGAAAACTAAAGACGGGTGATTCTTGAGGGCAGGAGGGATGGAACTCAGAGCTTTGGGTGGTGTGATGGTTAATTTATGTGTCAACTCGACTAGGTGAAAGGATGCTCTGATAGCTGCCAAAACATTATTTGTAGGTATGTCTGTGAAGGGATTTCCAGAAGAGATTAGTGTTTGAATCAGTCAACTGAGTGAAGAAGATCCACCTTCACCAATGTGGGTGGGCATCATCTGATCTGTTGAGGGGCTGGATAGAACACAAAAGTGAGAGAAGGGTGAAGTGTGTGTGTGTGTGTGTGTGTGTGTGTGTGTGTGTGTGTGTATCTCCCTCTCCATTTGTTTGTTTGTTTGTTTGTTTATTTGTGGTACTGGGAATTAAACCCAGGGGCATTCTACCTCTGAGCTACACCCCCAGCCTTATTTTATTTTTTTTATTTTGAAACAGGGTCTCAGTAAGTTGCTGAGGGCCTTGCTAAGTTACTGAGGATGTTCTCAAACCTGTGATCCTCCTGTCTTAGCCCCCTAAGTACTGGGATTACAAGCATGAGCCACCTTGCCTGGCCCTCTCCCTGTCCTTGAACTGGGACATCCATCTTGCCCTGGATGGATTCCATCTTACACTGGGGTACCTGGTCCTTGGGGCTTTGCACTGCTGGATCTAGCACTAGTTCACACTCCCCTCCCTCTTGATTCTCAGGCCTTTGGCCTCAGATCGGGAGCTACAGCATTGGTTCCCCTGGTTCTCGTGTCTTTAGACTGGGATGGAATTACACCACCTGCCCTCCTGGGTTTCAGCTTGTCGGCCACATATCATAGGACTTCTCAGTCTCCATAATCCGACAGCCAATCCCATAACAAATTTGTCTTATGTATATATCTATGTATATGCTATTTGTTCTGATCCTCCGGAGAACCCTGGCTACTATAAGTGGGAAAGAGGACTCCTTACCAGTGTGGATGGTGAGGCATGAGATTGAGAGCAGTCCACTGACGATTCCTCTGAAGGTTCCAGGGCTGTGTCTGTTTCAGGCCTCGCTCCTAGTTCCTTGGCTTTGCGTGGGGAACAGTCAGAGAGAGAGGGCAAGGGCTCTGCTCTCACATCACGAAGGCTGGAAGCAAGAGAGAGTTCGTGAATGGCGTTCATAGACACACGCACAGTCCCTAAGGCCCCACCCCCAGCGCGACCTACCTCCTCCAGCCACACCCATTATCATATGTAAAATATTTAAAGAACTTTAATCACAAATATTAGCTATTAACTTGAATTCAGAGACCATTCTTTGTGGATTTCTTATGTCTCTGCATGACTTGTGAGCAGAGAAATTGACTGATTTTTCTCATAATTTATTGGTGCATTGCAATTACACATCACGATGAGTCTCCATGTATTAAAAACACACGTGCACACAGCTCTTCAGCTACTTGTGTATTTCCCTCCACACCCCACCCTGCTCCCCTTTCTCCCTCCCCACACAAGTGAGGTTGGCAATAATACATTCACATATGGCCAGAGGATTATTTAAACTGTTTCCTTCCCCAGCCCTCCCTCTTCCCCTCTCTAACTCTCACCCCAACCCCCTTCAACCACTATCGATCTGTCTTTGCATTAAAGTCCCTTATGTTCCCTGTTTTCCCTCTAGCTTCCACAGATGAGAGAAATCCTGCCACCCTCGCCCTTCTGAGACTGACTAATCTCACTTAGCAGAATATTCTCCAGTTCCTGTAAATGACATGATTTCGGTTTTCTTTATGGCTGAGGAAAATTCCATTGTGTGTATATACCACGTTTTCTTTATCCATTCATCTGTTGATGGACACCTGGATTGGTTCCATGGTACTTTCACCAGGCATGGAGACACATGCCTGTAATTCCAACTCCTCAGGAGGCTGAGGCAGGAGGATCACAAGTTTGATGCCAGCCTCAGCCACTTAGCAAGACCCGGTCTCAAAATAAAATCAAAAAGTGCTGAGTATGTAACTCAGTGTTAGAGTGTCTCTGGATTCAATCCCCAGTACCCCCCCAAAAAAAAGAAAAGAAAAAGAAAGAAAGAGGAAAGAAAAGGGTACTTTTCTTAGAAAAGGCCGAGGAAGGATAGGGCAATCAGCAGTAGAGCATGGGAAAGTGAGAGTCAGAAAATTTCTCTTTGGTTCTGAACAGGAAAATTTATGCATGTAGATCCACCTGATTACAATTCTTGGGCCCCAAATTCTCTCCTCTTCTGCCATTTCTGCCTTAACCCAAAGAGAAGAGAGAAGTGAATTTTGTTGTTGTTGTTGTTGTTACTAGGGATTAGGGATTGAATCCAGAGGCACTTGAACACTGAGCTACAAACACAGCACTTTTTTATTTTATATTGAGACAGGTCTCACTAAGTTGCTGAGATCCTCATTAAGTTGCTAAGACTGGCATAAAACCTGTGATTCTCTCATCCTCACCTCCCAAATACTAGAATTATAGGCATGCACCACCATGCCCAGCTGAGAAGAGATTTTTCTACTCATACTTCCTACTTCTCTCCAAGGAAAAGGGAATTGCTAATCAGTTTGGTTGAAGCCATCTTCCCCCATCCCCACCCCAATTTAGCAAGCTGGTCAGGGAAACTCAGGGCTCGCCAGTCCTAGAACCCTATGGGGTCAGTGGGATTAAATTCTGAGATGTCAAGTTGACTTGCCTAGGCTCACAGAGTTGTGAGGCTGAACCATATGAAATGTCTGGTATTCATTCATTTTTAACTTACAAAGATAGCAGTCTCAAAGGGTTCAATATAATACTTCCTACAGAAACTGAGGTTTGAGTCCAGATTTACCTAGCCCCAAAGTCAGCACTATAAAATGTGAGAAATTTATTATTTATTGATTTATTTTTGTGGTACTGGGGATCAAACCCAGGAGGGTTCTACCTCCGAGCTATACCCCTGGCCCATTTTATTTTTTACTTGGAAACAGAGTCTCACTAGATTACTGAGGTTCTCACTATGTTCCTGAGGCTGTTCTCCAACCTGCAATCCTCCTGTCTCAGCTTCACAAGTTCTGGGATTACAGGTGTGCCTGACCATACCCAGTGGGAAATTTATTGATTGGACATTTTTTAAACATGCTTTTATTGGTGCATTGTAGTCTCATATCACAGTGAATATCAATTTGATGTTAACATATATGCACACAGCTCTTAGTGTCCCCCCCGCCTCCCCCCACCTATATGAAGTACCGACAATGATGTTGCTATATTCTCATATGTACACAATGTTTATGATAGTAATTCCATAGATTCACTTCTTTCTTGCCTTTCCCTGTCCCTTGTACCACTTCCCTTGCCTCACTGAGGGTTCTACATTATCAACCAGAGTCCCTTTTGTGTCCCCACTACTCCCTATGTTGCGCCTATTAATGAAAACATATATCCCTTCTTTTTTTGTGATTGGCTAATCTCGCTTAACATAATGTTCTTCAGATCCTTCCATTTTCTTGTAAATTATGTTATTTTGTTCTTCTTTATTGCTGAGTAGAATTCCATTGTGTGTATTTCCCATAATTTTGTAATCCACTCATCAGTTGATGGACACCTAAATTGGTTCCATAATTTGGCCACTGTGAATTGAGCTGCTATGAACATGGGTATGCATATATTGCTGTAGTTTTCTTGTTTCAATCCCTTTGGTATGATACCCAGTAGTGGTATAGCTGGGTCATATGGTGGGTCCATTCCCAGTTTTCTGAGGAATCTCCACACTGATCTCCATAGTGGTTGAACTAGTTTGTAGTTCCCACCAACAGTGTAGAAGAGTCCCAATTTCCCCACATCCTCGCCAACATTTGTTGTTTGACTTCTCAATGATTGCCATTCTAATTGGGGTTAGATGAAATCTTAGAGTAGTTTTGATTTGCATCTCCCTGATTGCTAATGATGTTGAACATTTTATCATATATCTATTGGCCATTTGTATCTCTTCTTTCATGAAGTGTCTATTCATTTCGGTTGCCCACTTCTTGATTGGATTATTTGTTTTTTTAGTGTAAAGTCTTTTAAGTTCTTTGTATATCCTAGATATTAGACCTCTGTCAGAGGGATAGCTTGCAAAGATCTTCTCCCATTCCATAGGCTTTCTCTTTAGGCTCTTGATGGTTTCCTTTGGTGAGCAGAAGCTTTGTAGTTTAATGCTATCCCACTTATTAATTCTTGTTTTAACTGGAGGTCTTGTTGAGGAAGTTTCTACCTGTACCTACATGATGGAGTGTTGGACCTATGGATTCTTCTAATAATTTCACAGTCTGTGGTCTAACTTCCAGGTCTTTGGTCCATCTGGAGTTGACTCTTGTGCAGGGTGAGAGGTAAGGATTTAGTTCCATTTTTCTACAGGTAGATAACCAGTTTTCCCAGCACCATTTGTTGAAAAGACTGTCCTTTCCCCAACATATGTGTTTGGCACCTTTGTTGAAAATTAATTGGCTATAAATTTGTGAACTTGTTTCTGTATCTTCTATTCTGTTCCACTGGTCTATGTGTCTGTTGTGCCAATTCCATGCTGATTTTATTACTATAGCTCTGTAGTATAATTTGAAGTCAGAGATTGTGATGCCTCCTGCATGGTTCTTATTGCTGAGAATTGCTTTAGCTATTCTGGGTCTTTTGTTTCTCCATATGAAATTAATAACTGATTTTTCTAGATCTGCAAAAATGATTTTGGCATTTTGATAGGGATTGCATTGACTCTGTAGATAATTTTTGGCAGAATGGCCATTTTGATAATATTTATTCTGCCTCTCCAAGAGCAGGGGAGATCTTTCCATCTTCTAAGATCTTCTTCAATTTCTTCAGTGTTCTATAGTTTTCATTGTAGAGGTCTTTTACCTCTTTGGTGAAATTTATTCCTAGGTATTTAATTGGTTTTGAAGTTATCGTGAATGGAATTGTTTTCTGGATTTCTTTCTCAGTGGATTCATGGTTGGCATATATGAATGCTACTGATTTTTTTAGGTTGATCTTGTATCCAGCTACCTTGCTGAATTTGTTAATCAGCTCTAGTATATTTTTGGTTGAGTTCTCTGGGTCTTCTAGATATAGGATCATATCATCTGCAAATAAAGATAATTTTAATTCTTTTCCTATTTGAATTCCTTTGATATCCTTATCTTGTCTTATTGCTCTGGCAAGAGTTTCAAGGACTATATTGAAAAGGAGTGGTGATAGTGGGCATCCTTGTCTTGTTCCTGATTTTAAGGGGAATTCCTGCAATTTTCCCCCATTCAATATGATGTTGGCTTTGGGTTTCTTATGTATTGACTTAATGATGTTGAGGTATGTTCCTTCTATTCTGATTTTCTGTAGAGTTCTTAACATGAATAGGTGTTGAATTTTGACAAATGCTTTTTCTGCATCTATTGAAATGATCATGTGATTCTTGTTTTTAGTTCAATTTATATGGTGAATAACATGTATTGTTTTGCATATGTTGAACCAGCCTTGCTTTTCTGGGATGAAACCAACTTGCTCATGGCATACAATTTTCTCAATATGGTTTTGAATGTGCATGGCTAGTATTTTATTTAGAATTTTTGCGTCTATGTTCATTAATGATATTGGTCTGTAATTTTCTTTTCTTGAGGTATCTCTATTTAGCTTTGGTATTAATGTGATGTTGGTCTCGTAAAAGAAATTTGGAAGAATTCCATCTCTTTCAATTTCACAGAATAGCTTCTGAAGTATTGGTTTTAGTTCTTCTGTAAAGGTTTTGTAAAATTCGGCTGGAAAACCATCTGGACCTGGGCTTTTCTTTGATGGAAGACTTTTTATTGTTGTTTCTATCTCTATGCTTGCTATTGGTTGATTCAGGTTTTCTATATCCTCTTGATTCAATTTAGGTAGGTTGTATGTGTCTAGAAATCTTTTGATTTCTTCCATGTTTTCCATTTTATTGGAATATAAGATTTCAAAGTAGTTTCTTATGATCCTCTGCATTTCTTCACAATCTGTGGTGATATCCCCTTTTTCATTTCTGATTTTGGTAATTTGGGTTGACTTTCTCCTTTTGGTTAGGTTAGCTAGTGTTTTGTCAATCTTGTTAATCTCAAAGAACCAGCTTCTTGTTTTGTTGATTCTTTGTATTGTTTTTTCTCTGTTTCATTAATTTCTGCTCCGATTTTAGTTATCTCCTGCCTTCTACTGGCTTTGGGCTTTGACTATTCCTGTTTTTCAAGATCCTTGAGGTGTGTCATTAGGTTATTTATTTGGATGTCTTCTGTTTTTATGTGGGCACTCAGTGCTATAAATTTTCCTCTTAACACAGCCTTCAAAGTGTCCCATAGATTTTGGTACGTCGTGTCTCTATTTTCGTTTAATTCCAGGAATTTTTTTATTTTTCCCCTTATTTCTTTTCTGATCCAGTCCTCGTTCAGAAGTGTATCATTCAGTCTCCATGTACTTATGTGATTACTTTTGGTCTTCCTATTGTTAATTTCTAGTTTCATTCCATTGTGATCTGAGAAGATGCAGGGAATTATATCATATCTTTTGAATTTTCTGGTGCTTGCTTTGTGACCCAGGATGTGGTCTATTTTGGAAAATGTTCCATTGGCAGCTGAGAAAAATGTGTATTCAGGTGTTGCTGGTTGAAATAATCTGTATGTGTCCATTAGATCCATTCAGTCTATAGTTTTCTTTAGTTCTGCACAATCTTTATTCATGTTTTGTCTGGAGGATCGATTTAGTGGCGTGAGTGGTATGTTGAAGTTTCCCAATATTATTGTGTTTGGGCCTATTTGGGACCTGATGTCCCGAAGACTTTATTTTATGAATGTGGGTGTGCCCACATTTGGGGCATAAATGTTACTATTATTATATCTTCTTGTTGGATTGTTCCTTTTATTAGTAAGAACTAACCCTCTTTGTCTCTTCTGATGTATTTTAGCTTAAAGTCTGTTTTGTCAGATATAAGCATTGCTACCCCTGCCTGTTTTCGATCTCCGTTTGCATGGTATATCTTTTTCTATCCTTTTACCTTTAGCGTATGAGTATCTTTGGCTAGAAGGTGAGTTTCTTGTAAGCAGCATATAGTTGGGTTATGCTTTTTAAACCACATTGCCAGCCTATGCCTTTTCATTGGGGAGTTGAGTCTTTTGACATTCAATGTTATTTTCGAGATATGATTTTTGTTTCCCATCATTTTGAATTCTATTTTCTGTTTGCTGTAGTGACAAATCTTGTTTAGTTGCCTACCTGGTGTAGTTCACCTCTCCTTTGGTTCTGAAAATTGCTTGTTTTACCTTCCTTGTGATTTATTTCTTTTAGGATTTTCTCTAGTGTTGGCTTAGTCCTCATGAATTCTTAAAATGTTTGTTTATCATGACACATTATTTCTCCATCAATTTTATTTTTTTATTTTTTAATGTAGAATACAAATACAAGCACTTTATTTTTAAAAACAAACACAAAAGATTGGTGTAATTCCAAAAGTGTTTAAATGTTTCCATTTTGGATGATTCATTTAAGAACCTATACAAGTTTGTTCCCAGAAGCTAATGCATCACTAGTCTCTACTAAGGAAAATGAATTCTAAAAATTAACATGGTTCTCAGTATTTCAAATCTCATTATTTATATAAAAATCTAGAGAGACCAATAATATCCAACAGCTTCAAAAGATAAGCTAGACTCTTTGATGTAATTAACTTTACTAATGTTTGTCCAGGTCTGTTTAATATATACACAAGGAAAATACCCTCAACTCTATAATTTCTTATAAAATAGTAAGTAAGGAGTAGATGTAGGAGATGTAGAAGGAGAAAGAGAATTCAAAAAGTCCTTTTCTTCAGTAACTTTCACTTCAGAGTCATCAAAAAGCAACCACTTCCTCTCATATTCCTTTAAGCTTTGCACTACATATGAAATTTTGTTCTCAAATCCACTAATGTTAATGCCCGTTTGGTCATTGGATTCCTTGTTTCTATCAGATTTGTGGGTCCCATTGGTATTGTTAGTCTCAGAATTTCTGTTTTCAGCAAAAGCTGTACTGGCAACCTTATCAGGATTAGATGTTTTGTTGTATAGCTCATAATCTGCTTTGCTCTTTTGTCCTCCGAGAAGTCCAACAAGCTTCTACGTTCTTTTTGTTCAAAACATTACTTGGCTGTGTACTTCCACCGACTTTAATCAATACTTCTTCATCATCATAATTTTCAACTGTACCCCTTGCTTCCTCCTCATTCATTGGTTCTGGTTTACCTATTTCATACATCTGGTCAAACACAAAATTTCCCTTGCCTAGTTCTAAACTGCTAAGGTCAGTGACTTTAACAGTAGCAGTGTAATGGCCACTACTAATTGTAATGCCACTATGCATCACAACTGCAAATAGTCCATAGCTGTCGTTAGTTGGCTTTGTGCTCCATTCTTCTAGTGATAGTTTAAGAGGTGTCAACAAGGGAGTGTTGATCTTGGACAGTCCACCACCATAACAATCAAACTCCAAGCCACTAGCAGCAAAGCATTTCAAATGAATAGTTATAACTTCAGGCATTTTGTCAAACAAAAGACTTCGTTCAGCTTCAGTATAATGATGGCAATTCTCACAAAAATATTTATCTTCCCCTACAATCCTCTCCACTGAAGCAAATTGTGAAATTGCCCATCTCAAGGTCTTCATTTCTGTTTTTGGCTCTGGAGAAATTTCAGAACTCTCCTCTGCTTTGGAAAGCTCATCTTCTTGTACTGGCACACTGATGTCCTGAAAATCTTCTCTTCTTTCTGTTAGACTTTCACATTCCAAACAACGTGCCCTTAATACCAGCTGACCTTGAAATAATTTCTCCACTAGCTCAAAACCAATTTGCTCTGCACCTTTGTTTATGGGCTTAACTTCATTAAATTTTATAGGTTTGACATCATTTCCTGCAGACTCAAGTCCACAACCATCAGTTGTGTTATCACTCTCACACTTCCCCAAGTCCTCTTTAAGATCATATTCGTTTTCTTTAGATTGTCCTTTGGATCCTTGGTTTGTTGTTATTTTTCCCAGACTACAGAATTTAGAAAGAATGCTTGGTTGCTTAGTTGCAGACTTTAACCAATTTATTTTAACTCTTGATTTCCTTTGTGAGGGCCTTGTACTCTCATCTTCAGAAACACACTTGGGGATTATTTTAGGAGGAATCTCTAATGTATCACCAGTAGCTTTTCTTTTTGATCTAGTTTGTCTCTGGTTCTCTTCTGAAGACTGGTGTTCCTTGGATACTTTAACTTTTTTCTTAATGTTACCAAATTCTGTGTTGCTTTTTCTTTTCCCATTCCCTTTTGGGAGTTTTTCTTTACAGTCCTCAGAATTCCTCAAATTGTCAGTCTCCATGTTGTTAATTCCACTTATTTCCTCTTTCTGATGAGGTTTTTCTTCTACCTTAGTAGTTAATTCTGCCATATTTTTTACTGCTTCTTTTTTTAGGAGTTGGCCTGTTTCTTGAATGTTTCCCAAAATACACTGTAATACTTCCTGTGCATCATGCTGTAGATATCCTTCATACATAGGGTTGAGTTCCCTGAGTGTGTTAAGTAGTCTCCTTGGCTTGGTAGTAAGTTCATCAGTATATTTCTCTGGATGTAAGAGAAAACTAGCCTGAAGCTGTTCAACTGAAATGATTAAGGACTGTAAACTGAATATAAGTTCATAACTTGCCAAAGAATCTTCTTTGCAATTTCCCTTATCTTTTTGATTGGCTTCATCCTTTAGGGCTTCTTTCTTCCTTGAAATAATATTAAATAAGTGCTTCACTCCAGATTTAAAACCAGGACAAAAATACAACACCTGAAGTATACTATTAAGATAACAAGTATTGCCGAGATTATTCAATCCCACAAATGGTAACAGGTTTTCTCTCTTCTCACAGTTTATAGGTGAAGACTGTGCTGCAGGAACAACTTGATCAATTTCTGATCCTCTATATTCAGAAGCTTTTTCTTCATTTTCTTGAGAATCTGTGAAATCTAAGGCTCTCTTAGTTTCCTTTTTCTGAAAAAACTTCAAAGAAAGTCTGTTTTTCTTGGACTACCTCTTGAAAGCCCATTACTTTCACTAGGTATGACACCAGGCATTTTCTTTTCAATTCCCAAGGAGTTGACAATAATTATAGAGGGCAATTGTAATCACCAATTATATCCGGCCATGGCCCTAAGCGAGGTCCGCGGGGGGACACGGGAGTCCAGCGGGGCCAGGGTGCATACGACAGGCGAGTCCCGCCCCAGCCGCCGGGTGTGACCCGAGCAGGAGCCGGTGGGGTCGACCACCCTCCCGCGGGGGAGTGACCATCCCTCCGAGCGGGAGCCGGGCCGCTGCCGCTCAGTCCTCCTGCACGGCGCCACTACATCCCTAGCGGCCCGCGGCGCCCGCGGGGAAGGTAGGAGCGCAACGGGCGGCGGGGCCGCTAGGGTCTCTCCCACTCCTCCACCGAGGGACCTTGGCGCGTTTTCCTCCTCTCAGGACCCGGTGTTTGAGCCTCCGCCAGCGCTGCGATTGAAGGTGGCGTCCTTTGAAAATGCCGGTTCTGGTCCCCACGCTGCAGAGACGCGACGGGCCAGAGCCGCCTCGTGACCACCGCTCAGCCCGGCAGGCAGGGGCTCGGGACCCCGCTGGACCGGCAGCTCCCCCGGGACCCCAATGGCTCTGCAGGTTCAAACAGCACAGGCACCGTCTCGGGCAGCTCGCGCGGGTCGTGGCTGAGGGCGAGCGTGGGGGGGGGGGGCTGGCGGCTCTCCATGAATTTTATTTATTTATTATTTATTTATTTATTTATTTATTTATTTTTGCGGTACCGGGGATTGAACCCAGGGGCATTCTACCTGCGCGCTACACCCCTGGCCCTATTTTTTTATACTTTATTTTGAAACCAGGTCTCACGAAGTTGCGGAGGGCCTCACTAAGTAGAGAGAGAGAGAGACAGAGAGACAGAGACAGAGACAGAGATAGAGCTGAGGCTGGCCGCGAACCCAGATCCTCTGGTCTCCGCCTCCCAAAGTACTGGGATTACAAGCATGCACCACCACGCCTGGCTTCCATCAATTTTAAATAATAGCTTTGCTGGATATATCACTCTTGGTTGGAAGTTATTTTCTTCCAGGGCCCAGAGTACTTCATACCAATCCCTCCAGGCATTCCTGACCTGGGTTGAGAAGTCTGGAGTGATTTTTATTGTTTTGCCCCTGTATGTCACCCCTTCTTTTGTTCTTGCTGCTTTTGGGATTCTTTCTTTGGTCTCTACGTTAGTCATTTTAATTATTACATGGCGTGGGGAGATCCTTCTTTGGTTCTGTCTTAATGGTGTTCTATATGACTCCTGTATGTGAATGTCCAAATCTTTTTCTATGTTCGGAAAATTCTCTGAAATTATTTCTTTGAAGAGGTTTCTTATTTCCTTGGTCTGTGCTTCTAAACTTTCTTCAATGCCTTTTAGCCTTAGATTAGGATGTCTTGTATTGTTCCGCATTTCTTGGATGGCTAGGGTGTGTTGTAATATCTTCTGTATATCGTTGACTGTGTTTTGTTTTGAATGAACTGTCTTCCTGGTGTGATACCCTGTTTTCCATGTGGTCGAGCCTACTAGAGTTGTTTCTATTGCAGTCTTTAATTTGTTTATTGACTCCTTCATTTCGTTCAGTTTCTTTCTGATTCTTTCTTAGAGCCTCAACTTCCTCATTCATCTCCTCTATGCTTTCTTTGAGGCCTTTCATCATTCTGAAGATCAAAATTCTGAATTCTCCGTCTTGCATTTCCTGCAGGTCAGTATCAATAATTTCATTTGTTGATGCATTGTGAGCGTTTCTTGTTTCCTCATTGTTCCTCATTCTCGTATTTTCGGTGTTTTCAATTTTGTGTTTTTGTTGCCTCTGCATCATCTTCCTTTCTGTGTATAAAACCTCTTGATGGTCCCTGTAGACCCAATTGGGTCAGTACCCTGCAGGCTGTAGTTTCCTCCCATCTGGTTGACCAGGGCACAGTATGTGTGTATGTGTGGGGGGCATGCAGGCTCTGGAGCTTGGGTGTTGGCCCGTGATGTGCACTTTGATGTGCGATGTTGAGTGCGGGCTCTGAGGCACGGGTGACAGTACCGGAAGGTGCCAGTCTCCGAAGCGCGGGTTCTGAGGGTCGCCTGAGCCCCAAGGGATGCGCATGTACTCCGGGTCTTGGGTGGCATCGCTGGTGGGTGCCCAGGCTCTGATGCACGGTGCTGAGGATCTTGCATGGGCCCAAGGCGGGTGTGGGCTCCGGGTACTGGGTGGCAGCACCTGAGGGTGCATGGGCACTGAGGCATGGTGCAGAGCATTGCACGGGCCCTAGGGAGGTGTGCAGGCTCCTGGATCTCAGGTGGCAGTGCTGGAGCGTGCTCTGGCTCAGAGGCGGGCGGAGGGTCGCACAGGTCTTGGGTGGCAGCTCCGCAGGGTATCTGGGCTCTGAAGTGTGGCCCAGAGGCTCCTACATGGGTGAGAGAGGTGTAGGCTCTGGGTCTCGGGTGGCAATGCTGGAGTCCAAGGCGGGGCATGGAGGGCCGCCCGGGTTGCACCGGAGGGCGCGGGGGCTCGTAGTGCGGTGGTGGGGGAGGTGCATAGTTCTGGCAGGAGTCCACGCTAGGGCAACCTTTGAAGGGTATTCATGATCTGCTGCTGGGATGGCCCCACCACTCACAGAATTCTGCTCCGGTTCCTCATCCCAATTTGCTGGTGGAGGGGGGCTATTAGACCTGGCTGTAGGGTCCGGGGGAAGATGGCTCCTTACCGATCCTGCTAACCTGGGATTGCAGTTTTCTGTGGGATTCTGTAGCTGGTAGACTCTGTGTCTGTGTAGTCGTACTCAACTTACTGGATATTGGGTTTTGGTTCTTCAATGACTGTGCGATATTGTTCGGTTCTGAGCCCCCGAGGCGATTTTGAGACAGGCTCGGTTAGGGGCTCCTATTCCATCGCCATCTTGGATCCACCAGCCATATTCATTGTTATATGACTTCTGCTACTATAGCAGAATGCCACAGAATGGGTAATTTATAGAGTAGAAGTTAATTTGGCTCACAGTTCTAGAGGCTGGGAAGTCTAAGAGCATGGCTCTGGCAAATGGTAATGGCCTTCATGCTACATCATAACATAGAGGAAAGGCAAAGAGAGGGCAAGAGAGAAAGAGACTGAACTCACAGCCTTAAGCTCTTTAATAATCCGGACATTTTTAAAAATTATTTTGGTACTGGGGATTGAACCCAGAACAGTCTGCCTCTGAGCTACACCCCCAGCCCTTTTTATTTTTTATTTTTGAAACTGGGTCTCAATAAATTGCTGAGGCCAAGACTTAAACCTGCAATCCTCCTGTCTCAGCCTCCTAAGTACTATTATAACAGGCATGTACCACTATACTCGGCTTGATTTGATATTTTTGAGAAATGCATGTATGGATGGGGCAGGCCAGAGGGAGTAAGATGATTGGAAGTAAAGTGGTGTTTATAAAGATCAGATCCAGTTATCTCATCCTGTAGGATGGATTGGAAAGGAGGCTTATGGGAAGTAGAGAAACCAGGTATGAGAGGAGCCAATTTACCAGGTAAAAACATTGAAAGCAAATGGGATAGAAAGGATGGGACGAATTCAAAGAAAAAAAAGGCTAGGGAGCAACTTTTCCGCCTTTTCCAGAAGAGCTCTAAAAAGTCACTCTTTGACTTTTGGGGTAATTTAATTCAGCTCTGTCCAGGTTTTTGTCTTCCCCTACTTTTTTTTTTCAGTGCTGAGATCTAATCCAGAATCTGCATGTGCTGGGCAAGTACTCTACCACTGACCCACGCCCACCAATACATTTTTTTAAAATATAATCAGTAGACAGATCAGAGAATCCCATTGATGACTCAGTTATTAAGCAATGCAGGTGATTCACCTCTCTTCTGTTTGCATTTTCTCCCTGGGCTGTCTTTTCTAATCCTGTTACCTAGACTGCCAGCCGAATGTCAATGACTTACAGATCTTTATTTCAACCATACCTCTTTCCTGGCCACAGCCTCTTTTTCCTGTATATAATTGACAGCAGAATAGCCAAGAAGCACCTCACACCCAGTACATGCAAAGTTGAGCTTATAGGCTTCCCCCACTAACTTGCTCTTCCCTGTATTTCTATACCTCATCAATTAATATCATAGTAGGAATTCATCTCATATGAGTCCCCTTCCCCACCCTCAAATCTAATCTGTCCCTCTATCCTGTTCTTTTATTTATCTATTTTTGGTGGTACTAGGAATTGAACACAGGAGCATTCTACTTCTGAGCTGCACCCCCCAGCCCTATTTTATTTGGAAACAGGATCTCACTAAGTTGCTGAGGGTCTCACTAAGATGCTGAGCCTGGCCACGAACCTGCGATCCTCCTATCTCAACCTTCCAAGTACTGGGATTATAGGAATGCACCACAATGCCTGGCTTCTATCCTGTTCTTTTATCTCCTAAATATTTCCTTCCTTCTATTTCTGTTGCCAAACTCAGTAGCACACTAATTAATTTTTATAATGGCCTTTTTATTTACTTTACTTCTCTATTTTAAAATACACTCTTCAAATTAACTATCGCTAATTCCTACATGAGAAACCATCAGAGAATCAATTCCAAACTCCTTACTATGGATTATTTTCATCACCTGCTTACTGTTTGTTTGTTTATTTATTTTAGCTTTATCCCCTATTATTCTCTTACTTGTAGTTTTAAAAAATTCTCTTATGATTTCTATGCAAAAAGGATCCAATCCCCAAGCATGCCAAGCTTCATCATGCCTCCATGTAGGTACATCTTTTCCTTTACCTGCAGTCATCTCTTCCACCTCTGCCACACCTCGTACCCTGCCTTGGCCACCTGCTTCTCTTAGTCATGCTCACAGACAACTGTCCCACCTTCTCCTTGAATCCTTCCTACACCTCCTCCTCCTTCTCCCTGGTAGTCTGACTTTCTCCCCCTTCTTTACTCCCATAATATTTTCTCTCTACATCTGCATGGTGCTAATTACCTTATCATATGACAATTCTCTGCCCCACTGATTGTATCTTTTGAGTATAAACTAATGAAAGAGTCTGAGTCAATTTTATTTCCTTTTTGTGGTCTAAAGCTAGTTTCAAATTGTCTGAACAAACAAGGCATAATGGCGTGCATCTATAACCCCAGTACTTGAGAAACTGAGACAGGAGGATCTCAGGTTCGAGGCCAGCTTGGGAAATTTAGCAAGACCCTCAGCAACTTAGCAAGACCTGGCTTCAAAATAAAATATGAAATAGGACTGGAGGTGTAGCTTGAAGGTAGAATGCCCCTGAGTTCAATCTCCAGTAATACACACATACACTCACACACACACACACACACACACACACACACACACACCCCTGAACAATCAGTGAAACTACATTGACACATCATTACCCAGAGTCTATAGTTTACATTAGGGTTTACACTTGGTATTCTGCATTCTATGAGTTACGAGTTTTGGATAGATTTGCAATATTTATGTATACACTTATAACAAATGTTCTACTCTGGTGGGGGATGTTGATAATGGAGGAAGCCTTGTAAGGGAAGGGACAAGGGGCCCATGGGAAATCTCTGTACCTTCTGGTCAATCTTAATGTGAACCTAAAACTACTCCTGAAAATAAAGTCTGTTTAAAAAAAAAAGCAAGTTGGAAAACCAGTAATTGAAGTGCAACTGATATTTCCAGAAATCTGTAAAATGATCACAAAATGCCGTGACTCAACCCCAACTAAAACCAATTTAAAAAGGGGCAGAAAAGTTCTATGTTCTATTATTGATTGTATTATTATTTTCTATGGCTAAATAGGGAAAATCTTGGGTGTCTTTTTGCCACTTTGCCTTGCAATCTATGGGACTTTGGGAAATGTATTTAATGTTCACAGCAAAAAAAATATTAGAGTACAATGGCCAATTATGGCTGTGTTTCAAAATCATTCATAGGAGATGAAGGTGGTTGATTGGTCAGAAATTTGCAAGAGCTCCAAGGGCCTGTGAGGATATTTTTCCACTTGGTTGGTTGTTATCTTCCTGGACTTAGTTGCTGGCAGGGATACTTATGCTGATTTCACATATGCAAAAAAAAAAAAAAAAAAAAAAAGAAGACTTTTGTCCTTTGTTTTAAATATCAAATCTGCCATAGAAGTTTTCCATCTTTGTGCATACAGAAATATCTATTGATGACTAATCACTGTACTTCATTGATTGGTTGGGAGCTAAACCAATAACCATGGTCTTTAAAAAAATCTATTCATTTATATCATCCAGAGCTCTTGGATCCAGGGAGACATCATTTTTTTTTATAAATGTTGGTCCTGGAATGTCCAGCTACTTTATAAAAACATAATTTGCTACAGTGCTTAAAAGTCAAGACCTCAAAATTTCATTATTATTTTTCAAATAGTTCTGGACAATTATCATTCCTGATGTGTTTTAAAGCAACTTTTTATTTCTCTTTAATTTATAGGCTCAAAGACTTATTAAACTACTGCTTGAAAAAGTAGGGGAGTGTCTCTTGTTCCTTCTTCCAAAGAAATACCAGTCTTCCAAGGGAATACTGACCTGATTGGAGCCAAGGCTTAGGCATTGTTGAGCCACACTGAGAATGGGGTTATGGTGTATTAAAGGGTCCTGCACCCAAGTGTGAATCTCCTTTCTTTTTCATGTCCCATGAATCAAGAGCCAGAAAAATGGTGAAAGGGTCTTCTCCAGCGCTAGTCCTAGCCATCCTACTCTCTCTCAGTGTCATTCTTAATATCCACAAGTACTCTCATCTCTAGGGTGGTTTGTGAAAGGAATGGGTTTGGACCTACGCTGATGAGAAAGGTGCTTTCCAGGCCACGTTTACTAACCCAGCCAACTAGTGACCTCTGCATTGGAATTTAAACCCAGGGCCAGCTTATAATAAACCAGTAGGGTTTTTGTTTTGCATGCGCTTTTTTTGACATTTTCCATTGTATATATTTTTTCTTGGTAGAAATCATGGGAGGACTGAACGAAGACTAAATTGAAGCATTCCTGGGTTTCATGATCATAATACCATATAAACCTTCTCCAAATTCTCATGATCAGTCATAGCAAGCTATTTATTTGGGGACTTTATTGCCATCATGATCATAGTTATTGTCATCAACATTATTATCATTAGAATATTACCCAGAGTTCCCATGGATGATATTGCAGGAGAAGAAGTAAGAAAATATTGGAAGAAACTGGGATCTGAGATGGTGTTGAATGGACTGCTCCCAGGAGGGGAGTTTGACAAGGCGATAATAGAGATCGTTATCATAATAATAACCACAAGGGCAGTTTTATCGGCTCACATTATTGGATATTTAGCATGTACCAGACACTGTATTTAAATTAAAATATTGATACTGCTACCTTTATTTGGAGCTGCAGTATCCTTTTATTTATATTTAATTGTAGGGCTGGGAGTGTAGTTCAGGTCTAGCAAGTGCAAGGCCCTGGGTTTGATCTTTGACACTGAAAAAAAGATGAAAAAATAGATTTATATTCTAATTAAGTGATATGTTATTGAATTTCAATTCTGCTTCTGGCATTGCTTGCTATTAAAATTTATGGGCTTTCCTTAAATACATGGGATTGAATATTTGAGCTCCAAGTATTTATTAATAAGTGAAAAATCTCATACTCTTTGCTATTCTATGGTTCAAGTAAGTGTGATTTTAAAAAAATCTTGACTATTTTCCTAAGATTATATAATTCATCTACTCTTATAGGCATTAAACCATAAGAGTAATAGGTATTAAACCATCAGTTAAACCATATTCCATATATACTGAATTGATCTTTGTAATTATACATTAGTCTACATTGAAAAAAATGTTAGTAAACTATTCCTTTTTTGTTGTACTACCATACAAAATACAGGAGAAATAGGTCATGCATTCATTCAATACTTTGGGCCATGATAGAACTATTTCTAACCATTATTTCCTTGATATCAAGCTGTTGCTTAATAATGTCATCTGTAATGAACAGTGATTAAAAAGTAGTATATACCTTTGAAGGTGGAATGTAGTAGAAGAGAAGTGAAGGGCTTATTTTTAAATAAACTTTGAGTTACATATTTCAAATTTTTCATCTTAGAATTCTCACATGTCCCCGGTTCTCCATGCTGTGCGCCATTATACATTAATGTGTGCTTTTGTCCAGTAACGCACTACATGTATCAACTACATATTATTCATTGAATGGAGATTTACTAAGTATACATTCTTTAACAATATAACGAGTGGCCAGGTGGAGGAGTAATTGTGGATTAGGTTCTAAAGCATATGCTTACTTGCTGTCTACTTCAGGATTTTCATAAGAGGTCACATTTCTTGTAAGAATGATCATCACTTTTATTTGCTAACAGTCAGAGCAATGTTTGCATGACTATGTTTCATGTTTCAATATCACCAATATCACCAATAGAAATTTTTTTATCTTGTTTCATTTCTACAAAGTATTTGATGTATCTGTACCAAGCATGTACAAGATAAAGGTAATGAAATACAAAATCAGAGCAAAAGGAGAAAAGAAAATGAAAAATATTCTAAACTTCTAGTAATTATGTCATTGAACTTGACATTTGCCTGGCATACAAGGAAAAAGAAAAAAAAAAAAGAGAAATAGGCCGGGCGTGGTGGCACACGCTTGTAATCCCAGTACTTTGGGAGGCAGAGACCCGAGGATCCAGGTTCATGGCCAGCCTTAGCTTTCTCTCTCTCTCTCTCTCTCTCTCTCTACTTAGTGAGGCCCTCCGCAACTTCGTGAGACCCGGTTTCAAAATAAAGTATAAAAAAATAGGGCCGGGAGTGTAGCACGGAGGTAGAACGCCCCTGGGTTCAATCCCCGGTACCGCAAAAAAAAATATATATATAGTTAGTTACAATGGGGCCTCTTACCCCTTATTATATCATAGCACAGACAGAATAGTATAATTATTTTAAGGGACACAGTTGAAAGCCGAGGAACCAGCGTTACCAACCCTGGGCTCCAGCTCAACCTGAGGGCTAAAAGGATGACTATTGGACACACCTGTAAATACCTGGGATACACTCAGAAGCCATGGCATCATGGTTGGAAAAATATGTTGCACTCTTCACATTATAGAAAAAAAAAGTATGTCTCTTCATTTCTCTAGGGGAGAAGTTCTTCTCCAAGGTCTAAACTCCAAACTACCACATATGCCCATTGATTAGAAATAAGAATTGATTTTAGATTTGGAGTTCAAATCTGCACACTCATTCACTTCTGATGCCAATTAGTGTAATGACTTGCCATCAATAAAGAGGATTTGTGTTTGCTCCTTTGTTTGGCTTCCACTGTTTCTAGGGAGAGTCTCATCCCATGTGGCAGGTAACAGCCTCGCCCCGTTCTCGGGAGGAATTCTTGGAGTGAGAGAGGTAGGGTTTCCCTCCCTGCCTCCTGTTGAAGATTCCCTTGGGGTACAGTAGGCCCAGCCAGCTCTGCAGCTATGGCAAGAGGTGTGAGTACACACTCTGCTATTGCCCTGCCCTCCCAAGCCCTGTGAATGCAGAAGGGCAGGGCATTGAAACTTGATGCCTGCAGGAAAAGGAGACAAATTTTTATACAAATGCAGACTTTTGCATAATGAACCGATATGTCTGCTTCCAAGTCGTGCAAGTTGTAACGGGCAGTATTTTGGAAACAAGCATGGATATAATCGGCTACTAAGATACAGGAGCAGGCTATGTGGACAATGTCTTTCTCTTAGAGGGCCTTATGAGGGCTGTAGAGAGGCGTTTTTAAAACGTGGGAGACACCAAAGCCTGTTGCTATGCCGGGCCATGAGAAGTAAACAGTACACACACTGACAAGGGCTCTTCTTTGAAGGATCTGGACTGGAATGAGTACAACAGAGTATCAGTTCGACTGTGCCAAGAAAAGCAGAGGAAGAGACCCAAGTCCAGAAGATTCATGTCAGCAGATAACTTGGCTGAAAGTTAAAAGAACCTGATTATAATTATGAATATTTATTAGATAGATGGTATTTCCTTTTGGGCAAGTTATTCAGTAGTTTGGCCTGAAATAATGTGATATTTTTCTAATTTCTTTAAAAATATGTTGTTTGGTCAATAGCAAACTGTACATCCCTGTGGAATAGCCACTGCGTTTATGAATCAGCCTAATATGACTATATAAATCACTATATTGTGTAGAATTGATTTTTTGAGCTGAATTGAACCCCCTGGAATTCATATATTGAAGTCCTAATGCTCAGTACTTCAGAATGTGATAGGGCCTCTTATTATTAGTTAGTAAAAAGTGAGGTCATTCGGGTGGGTCCGATATGACTGGTCCTCTCATAAGAAGATGCGATTAGGACATAGGCGTTTTGTGAGTACAGAGGGAAGACCATGTAAGGACATAGTGAGGAGGCAGCTGTCCTCAGCCAAGGGCTGAGGCCGCAGAAGAAAAGAAACCTGCCAACACCTTAATCTTGGAATTCTAACTTCAGAAAGTGTAAAAAAAAATTCTGTTGTTTAAACCACCCAGTTAGTGGTATTTTATTATGGTAACCCTAGCAAATTAATACACTGAACATGAAATTAAAAAAGAAAGTAACCTAGTAGCCAGGCATGGTATAACACGCCTGTAATCCCAATACTTGGAAGACTGAGACAGGAGGATCACAGGTTCAAGGACAGCCCCAGCTATCTATATCTATCTATCTATCTATCTATCTATCTTCTATCTATCTATCTATCATCATCTATCTGTCATCTATCTACATATATATATATACTTTTATTGGTGCATTGTAGTCTCACATCATAATGTAGTTCAAAGTGACAGTGACATACACAGCACTTGGTGAGCTCCCACCAGCCCTCTCCCCACTCCCTCCCCTTCCCCATACCTGATATTGAGATTGGTATTGGTATCCTCACATATGTACATAACTTCAGTGGAAGCTTCTTTTGTTAATTCTCCCTCCCCCCCCACCCTCCGTTGACCACCTCCCTTGCTTCACTGGGGTTTCTCCTCTATTATCTAAAGTCCTTCCTATAGCCAGGCATGGTAATCCCATGCTTTTAATCCCAGTATTTGGGAGGCTGAGACAGGAGGATCACAGGTTCAAAGCCAGCCCCAAAAACTAAGCGAGGCCTCTCAGCAACCTAGTGAGACCCTGTTTCCAAATAAGAAACAAAATCAGGCAGGGGGTGTAGCTTGGAGGTAGAATGCCTCTAGGTTCAATCCCCAGTACAAAACACAAACAAACAAAAAATAAATAAATAAAATCCTTCTTGTATCCGAATTACTCCCTAGCTTCCACATATGAGAGAAAACATATGACCTTTCACTTTCTGTGATGGGCTAATCTCACTTAACATAATGTTCTCCAGGTCCATCCATTTTCCTGCAAATGACATAATTTTGTTCTTTTTTATTGCAGTCCTCAGTACTTTAGAAAGGCCCTTAGCAACTTAGTGAGACCCTGTTTCAAAAAAATAAAATAAAATAAAATAAAATAGGGCTGGGGGGAGTAGCTCAGAGGCAGAATGCCCCTGGGTTCAATCCCCAGGACTGCAAAAAAGCAACAACAAACAAACAAAAAACTAGTAAGTACTTTCTGATTCTTCAAAGATATATAATTTCTAATATATCTTTAAAAAATAACACTATGACTTTCTCCTTAAATTATCTGAAGATCCAAAGCTCTTCAATCATCTCAGTGGGATCTTCCTGGCTACCATATAGGTCTATAGAACTGCATCCAATGAGCATTTATACCTCTAACCCTCAGCCATTTTCTTTGGCTTCTCCAGCCCTGGATGATAATTAATTGCTTTTCTGCCCTTTAGCCTTCCAATATTAATGTAAAGAGCTCACTGGATGAATCTCTCTCCCACTGACTTGCCCAGTGTAATTTCTGTTTAACTTATTGGACCCTGAGTTATACAGGTTGAAGGGCCAGTCATCAATTATGGAAGCCAGAGAATGGCCATGATTGATCAAGCCTGGAGCACATGTTCACTTCTATAGCAGAAAAGAGGTAGGGAGGATGGCACTCGTGGATAGCCATGGGGCATAAACTATAGTCATCATAGTAAATAGTTTTATATTATTTTATGGTACCTATTTTGTGATGCTATAAAAGAACACCTGAAACTGGACTTTTTTGGTGTGTGTGTGTGTGTGTGTGTGTGTGTGTGTGCATGTGTGTGTGTGTTACTGGGGATTGGACACAGGGACATTCTACCTCTGAGCAATACCCCCAGCTCTTTTTATTTTTCGTTTTGAAACAGGGTCTTTCTAGGTTGCTGAGAGTCTCACTAAGTTGCTGAGGCTGTCCCTGAACCTGTAATCCTCTTGTCTTAGTCTCCCAAGTACTGGGATTACAGGTGTGCACTACCGTGCCTGGCTGAGACTGGACATTACATGTATTGGGTCATGGTTCTAGAGGCTGGAAAGTCCAAGATCTTTGAGTCAACTTCTAGCAAGGCCCTCCTTGCTACATCCTTCCCATGGCAGGTGAGTAAGGAGAGGATGGGAGAGAGCCAGGAAGCAAACTAACAGCCTTGAGCCGTTTTATAACTGGCACCAATCCACTCATGAGTTAGGGTTGGGGTTAGGGTTAGGTGGAGCCCTCATGACCTAAACGCCCATTAGGCCCCATCTCCCAACACAGCTGCATTGGGGATTAAGTTTCCAACACATGCTTTGTGTGTGTGTGTGGGGGGGGGCACAAGCAAACCACAGGGGAAAGAGGAGGGAGAATGGTAACTGGAGATGGGGAAGTGAGATTAGGGGAAGGGCTTTGTTCTGAGATGGACATGCATGCTTAAGCGCTGATGGGAGGAACTGATTAGAGGGAAGTGGTAGAGACCAGGGAAAGAAAGTACCATGATCGCGTTGGGTTCACAGTATGGGAAGCCAGGTTGAGGCAGGGTCTTGAGTAGAAGGAGAAGCGCATTTGCTGAAATGGGAGTGGAGGAGGCTAGAAGGGGTTCAGGAGCAGAACATAGACTAGATATAACAGGAAGAGCTGGTAGGAATTCACCCCTGCTGGCCTCTGTTTTCTCTATGAAGTCAGAGATAGGTCATCTTCAGAGCATGGGGACAGGGTAGAAGTTGGAGGAGAGAGAAGATGTGAAAAAGTCCTCTTGGAAAGGAGAAAGCGAGTTGCTCTGTGGAATTATCAGAAATACTGAAAGCAACTTGAATTTAGTCATCTTAAATTTGTAAGGTGTCCAGGCACAGGGGCGCACGCTTGTAATCCCAGTACTTGGGAGGCTGAGGTGGGGGGAAGAGGGGGATCACAGGTTGAAGGCCAGCCTCAGCAATTTAGGGAGACACTCTGCAACTTAGCAAGACCCTGTTTCAAAATTAAAGAAAAATAAATAAAAAAGGGCTGGGGGTGTAGCTCAGACGTAGAATGTCCCCAGGTTCAATCCCCAGAACCAAAAAAAGAAAAAAAAAAAAAAACATTGTAAGGGTACCTAGCAGCTTTCTGGCCTGTGATGCTTTCTGGTTTAAATTCTGATGCATGAGTATAGAGGAAGTGTAGAGAAAATGTGAAGAAAGGCCAGAGAAGGTTGAGTAACATTGTGCAACCTCCCAGGGCTGGGAGGTTCTGCACCTGACCTAGCCAGTCAGAAGAAGCAGCAGGAGCCTGGGGTGGGGGTGGAGAAACATTGCTTTATTCCAGAGGAGCAGGCTGAACTCAGAGAGCTCTGCAAGAGACTTCCAGGTGATTTACATATTAAAGAACAGAAGCCAGGTGCAGTGCAGTGTCTATAATCCCAGTACTTGGGAAACTGAGACAGGAGGATTGCAGGTTCGAAGCCAGCTTCAGCAGTTTAGTGAGGCTGTCAGCAATTTAGTGAGACTTTGTTTCAAAAATAAAATAAAATAAAGTAAAACAAAACAGGGCTGGGGGTATAGCTCGGAGGTAGAATCCCCCTGGGTTCAATCCCCACCACCACACACAAAGAAAAAATAAAAATATATATAAAAAGAAGAAGACAGTTGGCAGCCGGCCAGGGCACAGAGTTACAGACGTCTTCAAGGACAAGCTTAGTGTTTCTCATGGGACCGTGGCCTTCGCATGGGTAGACAGAGAAGCCTATCACACACCATGTTTTGACTGTTTCCACAAGGAAGTTGATAGTTTCTCCTAGAGATTTTACAATAAAAATGGGATGAAAAGAGGAACAAGGAAGTTAAAGGTCTTGGAAAGAGAATTTATTTATTATTATGCTTTTATCGGTACATTGTCACCATACATCACATTGAGGTTTAGTGTGATAGGAACATACATGCACAGTGTCTGGAGCATTTCCCTTGGAAAGAGAATTATTGAAGGAATGGGACGTTATACTTATTCTGGAAAGAGAGAGAAACAAAGGCTGATGGAAGCTAAAAAAAAAAAATAGATGGAGTAGAAGTATTAAAGAATTGGAAGCCCGGGGAGATCCTGGAGTGGTCGTGTTGAAGGTCTGGAACTGTCTGGAGAGACACGGGGATATGGTCCCAGAGTATGCTGCTCTATTTAATTGTTTGACGCGGGTGATGATTATGGGAGTGGGAAACTGAGGTAGAAGCGCGAGCACTAGGGTTGGGATGAGGTTTGTCCCCGTCGAAGCTCGAGTTGACATTTGACAGACACGGTAGAGGTTCTGGGAGGTGGGGCTTCTGGGAGATTAGGTCATGAAGGCTTTGCTCTCACCAAAGGGCTGATGTCACTCTCTTGAGACTAGGTTAGTCCATTAAGATGGATGCGTTCTTGAGAGTGGGTTGTTAGAAAGTGCTGCGACACCTCTTACTCATACGCATGTTCTCTCCTTCCCACGGAAGGAGATTACACACCTCTAATCCCAGTATTTGGGAGGCTGAGACAGGAGGATCGCAGGTTCAAGGCCAGCCTCAGCAACTTAGCGAGACCCTCGGAAAATTAGCAAGACCCTGTTTCAAAATAAAAATTAAAAAGGGCTGGGGGTATAGCTCAGAGTCAGAATGCCCCTCAATTCAGTCCCCATTACCAAAATAAATAAATAAATAATTTAAAAAATCACCTTCCCATAGAATATTTTGACAAAAAACTCCTTTAATGAAATAAGAAAAGGGACAAATCAAGCTTGTTTCTTTTTTTTTTTTTTACTTGTTTTATTGTTTTCAGGAAGGTAAGTCGCTTCTCCTCTGCTGGGGTAGCAACTGGATGTTGGATAGGGTAAATGATTTATCCAAGGTGGGCTAAAGCTAATTACAAATGTATAGAAACTTGGCCACTTAGCCAACCCAACACAGGACACATTCTTCCAAATCTGTTCTAACATTGAACATCACCAGTTTGTTTTCTTTCCATATATAGTTTTGTCCAATTAGTAACAAAATGATCATTTCCAGGCACAAAGTGCAGGCTCACGGGGGCGGGGGCGGGTACTGAGCCTAGTGACCGCGTAGCTGCGGGTGACTTGAGGGAATAGGGAAGTGGACATGATGCTCATGCAGTCACCTTTCCTGTTTCCTCACCTCAGGAAAGGTGATGTTCTGCTTACTTGCCGCCATTGCCCCGTCACTCCTCCTCCTTACTCTTATGTCTTATGTAACTTTTTTTCCCCATCCATATTTTCACTATTTTTTTTTTTTTTTTGGTACTGGGGATTGAACCCAGGGTCATTCTACCTCTGAGCTACACCCCCAGCCCTATTTTATTCTTTATTTTGAAACAGGGTCTCACTAAGTTTCTGAGAGCCTCACAAGTTGCTGAGGCTGGCTGCGAACCTGGATCCTTGGGTCTCAGCCTCCTGAGTACTGGGATTACAAGTGTGTGCCACCACGCCCAGCCATAGTTTCAATTTAATATGAGTCTGGTAAAATGCAGAGTAAAATGGAAATTGAAAACATCAGAAAGTCTCTACTCATGGTCGTGCCATCAAGACCTGCTACCTGGTTGGTGCGTCCCAAGACATACTTCAAATATGGAGACACTTGTTCAAAGAAGATGGGATAAAAATGGCATTAAAAGTAAGAAATTTTAAATCTTTTTCCTTTCCTGTGTTTCTCTTAAAGTCTAATAGCATCTTTATATTTATAATTAATGTTAATCTGAGTTTAAAAATATAATTCAATCTTAAGCGCATGAGTTTATCAATTGTCTTTACATCACAACAACATATTAAATGTTTGAGAGTACATTTAACATGGAAGTGAAATCTCTGGAATTACATATTGTTGGTGGATCTCTTTGAAGTTTCTGTTGGTTGTCCAAAAAGAGCAAACTGGAACAAGACTCAGGAAGCTAGGGAGCAGGGGTACAGGGGGACTTTTGAAAGTTCAGAGGAGCATGGGGACCCCTCCCAGATCCTGGGTACACTCTATGGTTCTTACCTGCCAAGTTCACTAGTGTGTTTAAAGGTGAGAGCTGTTTGAAGACTTCTACATTCATTCTATTACAGGTTGAGTTATATCACAACATCTATGAAGAATCACCAATTAGGGTGTTTCCACAAAGGTCTCATGCATATAGCTCCTCTTCCATGAGTTTGTACATGTCAACTGAGATGTAAGAATGACTTAGGGGTCTTCCATGCAGATTAGAGAGGGTCTTCTCTCAAAGTGTGGTTCCTCAGGTTTAAATATTACAGGAATGGTACCAGACTCATCATTATAGTGATGATGTCCTGTCATCTTAGGTCATAGTGTACACTGCAGGCATTCTGTGTTCACTCCAGTGTGTTTCCTCATGTTAACAAACTGCAGAGCATTAACAGAGGACTTTACACATGGCTCTCTTATTATTCATCTGCAGTTTGGATTCTCTGATGCTGTCTGCTGTATTCAGATAGACTGAAGTCTTTCCCATCCACATGGTATTCATGTGTTTTCTTTCCACATGTGTCTTCCCTGATGTTGCTTCAGGCTAGAAGATGCACTGAAGACTTTCCCACACTGCGAGCATTCATAAGGTTCCTCACTAGTGTGTTATCTGATGCTCCTTAAGGCTAGAAGATACACTGAAGGCTTTCCCACACTTGCGGCACTCACAAGGCTTCTCTCCAGTGTGTGTTCTCTGATGTTGCTTAAGTAGAGAAGATACATTGAAAGCTTTTCCACGCTGATGGCGTTCATAAGGTTTCTCTCCAGTGTTTTTATCTCATGAAGCTTAAGTGTGAAAGATGTGGTGAGGGCTTTCCCACACTGATGGCATTCATCAGGTTTCTTTCCAGTGTGCCTTCTCTATGTTTCTTAAGGCTAGATGATATTTTGAAGGCTTTCCCACACTGATGACATTCATAAGGTTTCTCTCCAGTGTGTCTTCTCTCATAGTACTTAAGGATAATAAATTGGTTAAAGGCTTTCCCACACCAATGGCATTCATGTGGTTTCTCTCCAGTGTGTGTCTTCTTATGTTGTCTCAGGCTAGAAGGTGAACTAAAAGCTTTCCCACACTGATGACATTCATATGGTTTCTCTCCAGTGTGGGTTCAACTATGTATTCTAAGGAAGGTGGCAGTAGTAAAAGCTTTCTCACAATGATTACATTCGTATGGCCTCTCTCTAGTGTGAATTATCCTGTGTTGTCTTAAAGAAGCATGGTGGCTGAAGGCTTTCCCACACAGATTGCATTCATAAGGCTTCTCTCCAGTGTGTGTTCTCTCATGTGTTCGAAGGTTAGAGAGCTGGCTGAAGGCTTTCCCACACAGATTGCATTCATATGGTTTCTCATCAGCATGAGTTGGAATGTGATTTCTAAGGGGAGAGGCTTTCTCACATAGATGACATTCATATGGCCTCTTCCCAGTGTGATTCATGTCGTGATGTCGAAGGGTAGAGAACTGACTGAGGGCTTTCCCACCCACATGGCATTCATGCGGTTTCTCTCCAGTGTGCGTTCTCTCATGTTCTCTATGGTCATAGATTTGAATAAAGGCTTTCCCACATGGATCAAATTCATATGGCCTATCTCCAGAGTCAATAATCTCTTGATAGCTGCCTTTTGAGCATTTCAACTGGAAATTTTCATCTTATTTGCCAGACTGATGCCCAAGCGACATGAGATGGTTCGTGTTTCCTCCCATCACACCTCTGTACAGCTTTCTCTGGGATGGATCCAGTCGGGCCCACTGTTGCTCAGTGAACTTTATGTTTACTTCTTCAATGGTCAGTGGTTCCACTGCATTCGTTGCCATGAATTCAGTTTCTGCTCTCATCTGGGTTTCCACTCACAGACAGTCCAATCACTAAGGAGAATCCCTCATGGACTTGGAAATCCATCAGGTTCTCTTTGATGAAGACAGGAATCAATCCAGGCCACTATTCCACTTGGACATATCAATGGACCCCACACTGCCAATCACGGACTTAACATCCCCTGTACCAGGAAGTAAAAGTTGGAGGAGATGGTGAAGCCCAGAATATTTTGAGGCAGGTTCCACAGGCAAGCAGCAAGTTGGTCTTCTCCCAGGTGCTGAACTCTGCACTTCCTCCTTCTCTGTGGACTTTATGTAACATCTCAGTTGGACCAACCCTATTTGCCTCATTCCCACTATTCCTGGCTCCCTCCCCTCACACCTTCCTGATCCCTGACAATATTTAGAATTAAGCTATAGGGATCCAGCTTGATATGACTACAGCCATCTTGTTTATAACCACCATTTTTCCCACCAGGTGACCCTGGCATGCCTCCCAAGCCCAATAGGACAAATTAGGTCATCAAGACAATAAACTGAGGAGTGGGGACAGGGGTGTAGTTCACTGATCGAGTGTATGCTTAGCATGCATGGGGCTCTGAGTTCTTTGAGCTACTCTGTTTTACTTCTAGAGTATAAAATTTGAATTAAAGAGAAGAACAAGATAAAGTTGGAGAAGTACATGGTCTTTAGATTGTCAAAAGTTTTGTCTGCCACATATACTAGATGCTAACACATATATATATGTATGTATGTCTCACCTCTATTCCCTTCCTGCTAGGCTATCTCTCATAATACCTTCTCCCCAGGCCTGGGATGGGCACCTGATCTGTTCCTGGCCTGTCAGACTGACTCATTCATTTATTCCTCTAGCCACAGTGATTAGCCAGGGAGGAACATATGATTCCAGCCAGGCCAAGCAGAAGCTCTTCTTTTGGAATTTTTATTGAAACTAGAGAAGAGGAATTCTCATTGGGTCTTGGAGATGAAAAGTATGTGATTAGGAAATACATCAGCTATCTTGTCTTCCACATAGGGAAACCAGTCCACAATGGGAAAAAGAAAGATAATCTGGTCATAGCACTCTTCATAGTTAGTCACCTCAGGAATGCTTTGTGCTAGAACCCAGAACAAGGGTGGAAAGAGGAAATGCATGATCTTTTTGCATAATCTCATCAGGCACATTAATATCAGTTCCCTCAAAATAAGGTCAAAGGTATATATGTTAAGTAGAACCTATCAGCAATAAATGAAGTTTACTAAAGAAAATCTTTTTTTTTTTTTGTGGTACTGGGAATTGAACCCAGAGGCACTCTACCTCCGAGCTACACCCCAGACTGATTTTATTTCTTATTTGGAAATAGGGTCTCACTAGGTTGCTGAGAGCCTCACTAAATTGCTGAGGCTGTCCTCGAACCTGCGATCCTGTCTCAGCCTCCCAAGTACTAGGATTGCAAGCGTGTGCCACCACGCCTGGCGAAAATCTCTTATCCTAGGTGTGTTTGTGCATTAAAATAGACTGGACCACATCCTGGTCTAAGACTTCTACTCTTCTTCCCTTCCTCCAAAACTCATTACATAAAATCAATAACGAAGGACAATATTATGTCATTTGCAGGAAAATGGATGGAACTAGCGAATAGTATGATAAGTGAGATCAGCCAGTCACAAAAAATTAAGGGTAATATGTTTTTCCTCATATGTGGAAGTTTGGGAGAAATTGGGATACAAATGGGAATCCAGACAAAGGAGAAGAAACCCCAGTGAAGTGATGGAGGGGTCTAGGGAAGGGATGCAGGTGGGGGGAGGGAGACTTGATGAAGGAAACACTTCCATGGACATGATATACATATACAAAATTATCAATGCCAATCTCAATATTATGTACAGGGACAGGGAGGGATGAGGTGGGAGTTGGGGCAGAGCTCACCAAGTGCTGTGTGCATGTATGTCACTATTGCTCTGAACTTCATCACGAGGTATGATTACAACGCACCAATAAAAACGAAAAAAAAAACTAAGAAGAAATAATTATACCAATTTAAATGTTTTACAGTAAACATTAAGATCCTTCTCTTTCCAAAGGCAGCAGAAAAAGGATAGAGATATATCAGGGGCTGGAATTTGTAATAATCAAAATGGTAGACAGATTCACAATGCGTAGTTGGTTCTTATCATAAATTTCCATCACTTTTAGGATAAATCCACAATCATCGCCAGGGCCTAGGAGACCCTAGATGATCCAGTGGTACATGGCTTCTTCTCTGACTTCATCTCTACTGGCTTCCATCTTGCTCACTCTACTCCAACCAGCTGGGCTCCTGGATGTTCCTCAGATACTCCAAGCACTTCTACTTCAGCCTATTGGCATATCTTGCTCTTTGTTTGTGATACACCTTTCTCTTAGGTACTCACAAGATTCTAGTTTCTTTCAAGTCTCTGCTCAAATGTCACCTCATCACTTAGGACTTCGTTTACTGGCCTCTCTAAATAAAATCACCTACCCAAACTTCTGTGCTATTTTCTTATAGTACTAATCACCATCTATCTATTTGTTAATTGTCTGTCTCTCCCCACTGGAAGGTAAGCTACAAGAGAGCAGACTATTGCTTGGATACTGCAGAAGCCCCAGCACCTTGACACATACCAGTGGATGCTAAATAATTACCTTTTGATTATTAAGTGAACAAATACAATTGTGACATTATGTTAATAATTGATTTATAATTGTTACTGAATTACTCAGTTTCTTTGGGTCTTTTAATCCCTATATTAACATCACTATACATTTTCCTTTTCTAAAGTCAGTTATGCACACATACATACACAGTGTTAGTACCACTGACTTGGTAGAGGGACCAACATGGCAAGATCTCTCTGGTGATTAAGTGAAGGACAGAGTTGAGGGAGATGAAACTGTAGACAGACTATTATAATTTAGGATTTGAATGACAAAAGACTGAATTAAGCAAGTGGAAATGGATGAAGGTGCATATAAAAAGATTAGCTTACAGAGCCAGGTATGGTGGCTCATGCTTGTAATCCCAGTACTTAGAAGGCCGAGACAGGAGGATCTCAGGTTAAAGGCCAGCCTCAGCAATTTAGTGAGGCTCTCCACAACTTAGGGAGACCCTGTTTCAAAATTTAAAAAAAATAGGGCTGGGGGTGTAGCTCAGAAGTAGAATGCCCCTGGGTTAAACCCCCAGCACCACACACACATGCACAAAATTAGATCAAAATAAAAATTAGGTAAATCATTACCTAATTTTCAACAGAAGTTGAGGAATGTTGGGAATGAGTAAAAGGGAATCATCAAGAATGACTGTATTTCTAGTTTGGGGTGAATGGGTCTGTAATAATGCTACTTATTGGGAGAGATGATAGCAGAGGAGGCTATCTGGAGGTGGGGATAATTATTGAATTAGTTTGTGCAAGATTAACTTCGGCTAACAAGGAGATAGGACCAGCAGACAACTGGCTATCTGGGGCTGAAGTCATGGTCTTCAGATTTAAATTTTGGTGTCATGTCCTCTAGCTCATGCCCCAAACCTGTAAACATGACTCAAAATGAAATCATCATCCTCCCACCAGAACCCACTTCTCCTCTTCCTTTTGCTTACCTCATTAGCGATAGATTCAGGTTTCACCATTTTATGAGTGGAAAAATACGTGGAGTTCACTTATTTCAAAATTAAGCATGATTTTTTTTTTCTGGAAAAAATGCACAGTTTGATAGTCAAATAGGAAATCTTTCTTTGCTGTTGTTTTTCGGTGCTGGGGATTGAGCCCAGGGCTTTGTGCCTGCTAAACACACGCTTGACCACTGAACCACACCCCTAGTCCCATCAAATAGGAAATCTTGCAGTGAGAAAATCTGTGTCCCCATCTGAACCATTACTACTCTCCTGAAAAGACTCCTTTAGCTCTTAGATTTTTTTAATCTGGTATGAATCTCCATATTTCTAGATATTATGCTTATGCTATATCTTGGTTTATTCTTTTTACATATTTTCTATGAATTTCCTGTAAAGCATATATGTTTTATTTTGGAGTCTTATACTCTTTCTGCTCATTTTTTCTCCCATCTTCTTACTATAACTCTGTCATAATTGTTGGTTAAATCAAGTATTGACATTGTTTATGATTACATAAATATTAGCCCTAGCCTCTGGAACTCAGTAGTGTTCTTACCACTTAATTAGCTTTCATGTTTAGCACAAATTAAAATTTCTCTCCAGCCAAAATTACTTTGCTCTATCATTTGCTTAGTTTTTTTAAGATCTATTCTTTATTTTTGCAAATATCCCATCATGTCTCATATATTGTTATCAATATCATTTTCCAGAATCTCAAACTTACCAGATAATCCCTCAATTCCATATTTATTTTTTAAGTATACTCTTATTGGTGCATTGTAATCACACATCATAATGCAGTTCAGAGTGATATGGACACACATGCACACAGCACTTGGTAGGCTTCCCCTCGGATCCCGCCCTACTCCCTCCCCTAATTTCATATTTGTTTTTTAGAGACCCGGTCCTCAATCTGTCCTCATGTTTCAGTTTAACTAGTTGCTTCTTGGTTGCTGAGTGTCTCTTAATCTTAAAGCTTCACCATCAACATGGAGCTTCTGTCGCTCTGCTATACTGAATACCTGATTTAACAGGACCACTATTTTCTTCTTTTTTGTTTTATACTCTTATTTCAGTATGACAATCCTCTAAAAGTTTTCTGTTGGAGTACTTAGTCCTTTCTTTTTTTACTTTCTTTCAATGTTTAGTCCTTGCATATCTGACATAGTCGTTTTAGCCTCACATTTGAGAATTTGGCTAACTGTAGAATTTCATCTTGAAAATAGTTTTTCCTCAGAATTTAAAAGATATGCTTCCATTGAATGCTGGTGTCTGGTGCTGCTCCTGAGATGCCCAAAGTTACCTAGTTTTTGCTCTTTTAAGAACTATTTTCCACCCTTTCTCTGGAAACCTTGAGGTTGTGCTTATTACTATTATTTTGACGTTTTGTGACATCATAGTTTGGGTCTGTTTTCATTTTCTGGGCTGGTACTCATTTTAACTATTATGGCACTTTCTAATTTTAACACATTTTTAAATTTAATTAAATTAATTTATTTATTGGTGCATTGTAATCATACATCTTGATGGGTTTCAGGGTGGTAGAAACATACATGCACATATCGGTCAATTAGCCCTCCCCCAGTTCCCACCCCCATTCCCTCCTTCTCATGCTCAGCATAGTAGTTGATTTTGATATATTTGTGTATGTACATCCTGAGTATTAGGGTGTTTCCCTCTTTCCCCTCCCATCTCTCTCAGGTCGCCTTCTTTACTCATCTAAGGTTTCCTCTATCTTTGTCTGGAGTCCCTCCTATGCCCTATTCTCCCTAACAAAACTTAAATAAAAAATGTCCTTATATTTTTTGCTATTTTCTCTTTGTAAACTTCTTCTTTATTAGAAGTTGTGCCTCCTAGATTTCTCTAATTCTTTCATCTTTTCTTTCTCATTTCCTTCACTTTTTAAAAATTCTACATTTCAGATACTCTTGAGTTTAGCTTTTTACATAAGCTTATTTCTTTACTGATAGCATTCATTCTATGTTTGGATGCTGGGTGTGATGGTGCACTCCTGTAATCCCACCTGCTCAGGAGACTGAGGCAGAAGGATCACAAGTTCTATATTAAACATAAATAGTATATATGAGCCCTAGATTTTACTTCCCAATCTATTTTAATGCAACCAAATCAATTTCATTGAAATATTAATAGAACCGAAAACTTGGGCCTTAGTAATGGGAGAGAACTGTTGGTCTAGGAATCAGTAGGAAGATTATTTTATGAGTTAGCATAGTTCTGAATGACTATGAGTTAACCTAGAAAGAGACAGACGATGACTGAATGAAGTAGAACATAAAATCCTAGGTCACCAAGTGGGTGATCTTACACAGCCACCGAATCTTCTAAACTGTGGACAAGAGTTGCAAAACCTGGAATCAAAATCCTCAATGTTTAATTAAAGATTGTCCAAGGATGATATGGACTAGAAAGACAATAGACCACACCCAGGACTTGCTACTTTATTGGAAGAAATACACCCTCATGTTCACCTGTAACTAAAATTTGCTACTCATGAAAGGAAACTTTGAAGATCAATCTAGGAGCAAGCACATTTTTAACAAAGGATCATTATGTTATATTTAACATCATTTTTTAAGCAAAGGATCATTGTCTTACATTTAACATTTATATCTAACTGTATTTCTCTTCTGTTTAGCTTTATGTAGTATTCGTTTTATTTTATTTTATTTTATTTTATTTTATTTTATTTTATTTTATTTTTTTTTGCGGTACCGGGGATTGAACACAGGGGCGTTCTACCTCCGCGCTACACCCCCGGCCCTATTTTTTATACTTTATTTTTGAAACCGGGTCTCACGAAGTTGCGGAGGGCCTCGCTAGGTAGAGAGAGAGAGAGAGACAGAGAGAGAGAGAGACAGAGAGAGAGAGAGAGAGACAGAGAGAGAGAGGAGAGAGATCGATCGATCATCGATCGATCGTGCGGGCGCGCATGCGCGCTGAGGCTGGCCGCGAACCCGGATCCTCCGGTCTCCGCCTCCCAAAGTACTGGGATTACAAGCGTGCGCCACCACGCCCGGTTTATTTTTTTTTTTTTAATGTTTTGGGTGGTGCTGGGGATTGAATCTAGGGGCATTCTACCTTTGAGCTACACCCTCAGCCCTTTTTATATTTTTACTTTTGAAATGGGGTGGGTCTTACTAGGTTGCTGGGAGTCTTACTACATTGCTGAGGCTGTCCTTGAACCTACGATCCTCCTGCAGTCTTAGCCTCCCAAGTACTGGGATTACACATTTTTGTAGTGTTGAACATCTCCACTTATTAAGTGGACTATTCCTTAGTATTTCTACCTCTTAATTTGTATGCGTATCTAACTGGATCAGTGAACCCAAGGCAAAAGGAGATGAAAAGATGGGGAGAGCCTTTGAGTATGAGAGGCAACCTTTTAAGTCTAAGGAATTTTATAAATCCCCTACTGATTTACGGGAGAAGCCTTTTGGGAGAAGCCTTTCAATTATTTCCATACTGAGGGATTTTCTTGTTGGGGCCCCAGGTCTGGCTGACCTGCTTCCTGGTTTGGTAAAAATTGCTTGGAAGCCAAGAAAACACCGGCAAGATTAGTCAGATTCATTCAGAGGAAGTTACTTAAGAACTCCTTTTATTTATGTTCCTTTATAAACATTTTCACTCCCACCCTTTACCTAAACCATCCACACTCCCTCCACCCCCTAAAAAAACAGTTGGAATAAAAACAAATTTATGTTCTGGCTCTCCATGGGTGGTCCTGTTTGTTATCAGTGCCGACAATAAGTGGAGAGTCTAGGACTGGGCTTTCTTTCTGTCTTTCTTCTCCCTCGTAACATGTAGTAACAATAATGAAAAATAATCCTGCTAGTATACAGCTCCCTGCAACCCTGAAATTCCTTTCTTCTTCTGATCCCATAGTCCTTTAAGATTCACTCTGTATTTTGTAGATACCATTTTCTTCCTAATAGGATTCAGGAACCCAAATGGCTTAAATGAGTTGAATTAACTGCCCAAAGCTAAGGAGACACCATTTGCTATGAGAACCCTTTAGATTCTGATAACCGCTAGTCCCTTCTAATTTTCATAAGCAGTACACACACACACACACACACACACACACACACACACACAAACACACACACACTTGTTCCCAAGAGCAATTTTTATGCTCTAAAAATTAGACTCAATAGTTTTCACTATCCCCTAAATACCATAACTGTCTTTCGGAGTGGTAGTTTTACTGCTGTTGCCACAGCAAGAGATCCCCATATTCTTATGGCCTGACAACAGGATTTTTAGGCCACTATGACGAGGAAATGACTATCCAAGGAGCAACAACCACTTTGCAGTGGAAAGTTCCCCAACTCTATCTCAAACACATTGAAACAAAACAATAAGAAAACAAGAAAAAAAATTCCTAGAGACATGATCCTCACAGGGGGCTAGTCCTTAGCTCCTCCAGCAATGTATAGAGAGCTTTGGATAAATCTAGGTGTTAAAGGCTGCTTTGATCTACTTGTAGTCAGGTGATAATCACTTTGCAACAGAAATGAATTCCTAAAAATTTACCTGCAAATGTTTGCAAACCAAATAAAACTTCTATTCACTAATTAAAGGACTACTATGAATTTGAATGTAAATTATGTTCTATGCATGTTTTCAAGTAAAATTACAATTCATTTAAATTGAAGTTAACTTATTTAATATAGTATAGAACTGAAAAAAATAAAAAGACATAAAGTAGCTCTAGAAAAGCACAATATACGTTACAGGCTCCATGAGCAAGTCTTTATGTTTATCCATAGGAAAACCTTTCAGTACTTCTCACACTTTATTTCTATTTTAGATACATTTTTAATTCAATTACCTATTTTCTAGAAGCAACAAATTGGAAAGACAATATAGTACTTAGAGCAAAACTCATTTCATTAATGAGAAGAAATACCTAAGTAATATGACACACAAGACTAATATATTTAAGAAAAAGGAAGAAAAGACCCAAGAAATCAAAGAACATGGAAGCCTGGTGCTCTTCCACAGGGGTCCGTGTCCTGGTGGGGTGTTATAGGTAGATACAGAATGGCCCCGTGAGGAGTTCATAAATTGGTGTTTGGAACTGATGTGATTGAAGCATGAGGTTTGTAATCCCAGCAGTGGATACATTCATTGTAATGGATTTACACTGGTTCTGGGTGGTGGCCTGGGTTGGTAGGGTGTGGCTGGAGAAGGTGGACCCCTGGGGCTGTGACCTTGGGGATTATATATGGCTTCTCCTCCCTCTGATTTCTCTTGCTTCCAACCTCCATGATGTGAGAACGAAGCCTTGTGTTCTCCCTTTCTCTGCTTCCTGCCACCATGCCCTGAGATCTGCGGCCCCCAGCCTCACATGGACTGAACCCCAAACCTGTGAGCTAATAAATCTTCCTTCCTCTAAGTTACATGGTCAAATCTTTAGATTATAGCTGTGAAAATGCTTACGAATACTTGGGGTAACAGTATAATAGGGTGCTCAGGGTTCCTGATTATGTTTTCAGATCAAGAACATTGGTCCCGTATTTCCTAACTACAAAGTCAGAAAAAATATAGTAAAGACTATATAAAACTATTGCAAAAGGAATCTATTTTGGCAGTTAAAACGTCCAGTTCCTATTGGTTTGGAAATTTTCAGTTATGTAGATGACCCAGAATCATGGAAAACTGAGATATTATGTCATTGCATTGTATTAAAATGAATATCCTCCCCAAATAAAATAAATACATTCATGCAAAACCAAACAAACAAGTAAAAGTAAATGCCGGCAAGGACGTGGAAAAAGGGAGACTCTCAAACCCTGTTGATGGTAATATAAACTAACATAGTCATTATGGAAAACAGAGGCTCCTCAATAAACTAGGAATAGAACTGTCATTGGATCCAGCAATCCTACTACTAGGTATATATCCAAAAGAATTGAAATCAGTATGTTGAAGAGACATCTGCATGGCCATGTTTATTGCTTGGTTATTCACAATAGCCAAGATATGGAATCAATCCAGGTGCTCATCAATGGAAGAATGGATAAAGAAAATGTGGTACTTGGGATGCTGAGACAGGAGGACTGCAGATTGCAAGCCAGCCTCAGCAACTTAATGAGGCTCTCAGCAACTTAGTGAGACACTTTTTAAAAATAAAAAGTGAAAAAGACTGGGGGTATAGCTCAGATATAAAATTCCCCTGGGTTTGATCCCCATACAAAAAAAAAAAAAAAACACCAGAAAATGTGATAGTACATATACAACAGAATTTTATTCAGCCATAAAAAAGAATGAATTCTGTTATTTGTAGCAATGGTAGGGCATTGTGATAAAGGGAAATAAATCAAGTATAAAAAGACAAATACTCCCTATGAAAGCTAAAATGTTGATCTCAAAGAAGTAGATAGAATACTGCCTACCAGAAGCTGGGAAGGGTGTGTTTTGGGGGGGATTGGTACAGGGATGCAATTGGATGGGAGGAATAACTTCTGTGTTCTTTAGCACAGCAGGGTAACGGGTTGGCAACAGGTTTCAAAATAGCTAGGAGGGAGGCTTTTGTGTTCCCAACACAAAGAAATGATAAATATCTAAGGTGATAGATATAACTAGTACCCTAGTCTGATTATCATACATGGACATGTATTAAGACATCACACTGTACCTTATAAATATGTAAATTACTATGTGTCATTAAAAATTATGTATATAAGGCAACCACAAGAGGACTCAATGTACCTATTAGAACCGAAGTTATTTCCTTTAAAGAAAAGTTGGATGAGTCAACTTTTATCCTTTTCAATTAAGGTGATACTTCAAGAGAAAAAAAAAAAAAGTCCTTTGTGATGGGTTTACTGGGAGGTAACCCAGGCAGGTAGGGTGAGGCAGTAGAAGGTAGGTCCCTGGGGGTGTGGCCTTAGAGACTGTGCTTGTGTCTTTCAGTCCCTTGCTTGCTCTCTTGCTTCCAGCCTCCATGATGTGAGAGCAGAGCCCTGGCTCTCTCTCTCTCTCCCTGCTTCCCGCTGCTGCCATGCCCTGAGCTCCGCAGATGTAACCCAGCCTGGTGTGGACCAAAACTACAGAAAAACTGTGAGCAAAGAAATCTTCCTTTCTCTAAGTTGTGTGGTCAGATGCTTTGGATACAACAGTGAGATTGTTGCCCAAGACAGTAATATATGAGTAAATTTAATTGAAGTATTTCCTTAAGTTCTGTGAGCTGCCCTAGCAAAATAATTGAACCCAAGGAGGGGATTGTTGGAGTCTTGATTTATAACAAGCTGGTCAGAATTATAATAGGTCATAACCTGCCCCCCTCCCCTAAAATGGGGAAGGGGAGCGGTTTCATAGGATGGAACCCTTAACATGATGTTATCACAAGGTAGAGAATGTCAGAATTAAAGTAAATTATAGGACACAAGTTGGTGTCTGCTGGGAATCTGACCTCAGAAGAGTTGTGTGAGTAGGAAAAACATTTGGATTTTTTTTCTCTCTTCTATTGGCTTTAAATCAATTAATATAGATTATAAGAAGGTCTGTCTACAGCATGTACAAATGTATATATCATATAATGTATAATGAAACTTTTTTTTTTTTGCGGTACCGGGGATTGAACCCAGGGACGTTCTAACTCCGCGCTACACCCCCGGCCCTATTTTTTTATACTTTATTTTGAAACCGGGTCTCACGAAGTTGTGGAGGGCCTCACTAGGTAGAGAGAGAGACAGGGAGAGAGAGAGAGAGAGAGAGAGAGAGAGAGAGAGAGAGAGGCTCTGCCTCTGAGCCCTTTTTATTTTGAAACAGGGCCTTGCCAAATTCCTAAGACTGCCCTATAATCTGCGATTCTCTTATTTTGGCTTCCCAAGTACTGGGATTAACAGACATGTGCCACCACACCTGGCTGGAAATTTTTAATAAGAATTTCATACATCGAATTTTAAAATATATAAAAATATGTTAATTAAACATATTAATTATCAAAAGCATATTATAACAGAAGATGTTGGCATAGTTCAAGGATATATAAATATATATACATTGTGTGTGTGTATGTGTGTGTGTGTGTGTGTGTGTTACTGGGATAGAACCCAGGGGCCTTCTACCTCTGGGTTATACCCCAGACCTATTTTTATTTTTGTTTGGCAACAGGGTCACACTAAGTTGCTGAGAGCCTCATTGAGTTGCTGAGGCTGGCTTCGAACCTGTGATCCTCCTGTCTCAGCCTCCGAAGTACTGGGATTACAAGTGTACACCACCACGCTTGACACAAGGATATATTTTAAGTAGATTTACAATGAAAAAAAATGTTTGTTTTTAGATGTACTCTCCTATAATGCAAAATGAAATACAGAAAAAAGAATTTGAAGATGCTTGCCAGCATGTTGAGAAAAGGGGAACTGAAAAAAGTTTGTTAAAGTTGTTCATTTTAGGCCAGGTGTGGTGGAACATGTCTGTGATCACAGTACTTGGGAGGCTGAGACAGGAAGATCGCAGGTTTGCAGCCAGCCTCAGCAACTTAGTGAGACCCTATTTTGAAATAAAAAGTAAAATAAGACTGGGGGGGTGTAGCTCAGAGGCAGAATGTCCCTGGGTTCAATCCCTAACACCCCCCCCACACACCCACACACAAAAAGTTGTTCGTTTTATTGTTACACTTTCTGTAAAAATAATCCTTTTCTTTAAAGGCAACCATATTCGACTTAATTTAGGCAGTAGGATGTCCTAATCCAGCCGTGACTACTGACAGGGTTCAGCTTTCAGGCCATAGAGGCTAAGGGGTTACAATGATTCATGTTGCTGTATTTAGAACAGTGTGTCAAAGCAATACATTGAAAAGTATTTAAAACCATGCACGCTTCTTCCTTAAATGATCATATTTAATCTACCTACGTGCACATCTTTCTCATGGGAAAAAGTACATTAAGAGATAGTGAAGTCTACCAAATATAGAAAGCCAAGGAATCACTTTACTAAGGAAGCAAGATACCCATCATAGTAGTTGTTTTTTAGGATAGCCCCCACAGGTGGACTAATTATAGATTCATGACTCATGGAAATAGAAATGGTACTAGAACTTTATTTAACCTGACTGTACTAGTCACCCAGGGATGTCATAACAAAATACCACAGAGGGGTGGTATGAACAACAAAAATTCGTGTTTTATAGTTCTGGAGGCTGAAAAGGCCGAGACCAAGGTACGGGCAGATTCGCTTTCTGATGAAGTTTCTCTTCCTGGATGTAGAAATCTGCTTTCTCACTGTGCACTCACATGGCCTCCTCTGTGCAGAAAGACAGAGAAAACCCCAGTCTCTAGTGTCTCTTTTTAGGACGCTAATCCTATATGATTAGGGTCTCACCCTTAGGACATCATTTAACTGCAGGTATTTCCTTAGATGCCCCTCTCCAAACACAGCCACACTGGTGGTTACAGCTTCAACGTAGGCCTTTTAGGAGGACACGAATGCTCAGTCCATAGTATGAACACCCTGGATTTTATAAAGTAAAAAAGGATGGAGACAGAACAGCAGAAACTCAGGGTTTAAAAGAAAACACCCTAAAGTTTGTTTTGATTAATCATTACTCCAATGTGTTCCACCAAAACTTTTCAATAACTTGACAAAGTGAGTTCGTGGCACAATGGGCTCTCTTAGTGACTGGATTCTCAGTCGAAAGCTCTTTCTGTGACATTACTAACCTCTCTACTTGTTCAGCTCTCTTAAGCCTTTCCCAAGTTGCTGATTCCCTTTCTCTGCATGAGAGTCCACACTGCCTACGTTCTCAATGTGGATCATGTCTAAAGGCTGCAAGGATGAGTGACGTGTTATGACAATTTGTGTGTTTTAGGTGTACAGCTTTTGTCAGCCTCTCGAAGTAGTCTATGACAACAAAAGGTCTATACGCAGTGTCAGCCAGTGATATTTACACGCCCCCTTAGGTTAGCTGTGGCCTATTCACTCCATCAAAAACCTGCTGAAAGCCGGGCGTGGTGGCTCATGCTTGTAATCCCAGTACTTGGGAGGCTGAGACCGGAGGATCTGGGTTCGCGGCCAGCCTCAGCTACTTAGTGAGGCCCTCCACAACTTTGTGAGACCTGGTTTCAAAATAAAGGATAAAAAATAGGGCCGGGGGTGTAGCTCAGAGGTAGAACACCCCTGGGTTCAATCCCCGGTACTGCAAAAAAAAAAAAAAAAACCTGCTGAAGGGCATTTGTGTGTGTGTGTGTGTGTGTGTGTGTTTGTGTGTGTGTCACTGGGGATTGAATCCAGGGGCATTTTACCTCCAAGCTACATCCCCAGCCCTATTTTATTTTTATTTTGAAACAGGATCTCACTAGCTTAATAAAAGTCTCACTATTTGCTGAGCCTGTCCTCGAACCTACAATCCTCCTGTCTCAGCCTCCCAAGTACTGGGATTACAAGCATGTGCCACCACGCCCAGCTTGAAGGGTATTTTGGATGTTCCCAGTAATAATCTTAAAAATAAAAAATGAATACCACGACCCTGTTATGAAGACTTAGTGAATGAGAGATTTTTTGGGAGGGAGGTACTGGGGATGGAACCCAGGGGCATTCTACTTCCAAGCTATACCCCAGCCATTTTTATTTTTTATTTTGAAACAGGGTCTTGCTAAGTAGCCAGGGGTCTCACTAAATTGCTGAGGCTAGCCTCGAATCTGTGATCCTCCTGTCTCAGCCTCCCAAGTACTGGGATTAGCAGTGTGTACCACCATGCCCATTGAATGAGACAGTTATAAGGAAGAGCTATAGAGAAGGAAATTTACCAAGCCACAATTTTTGTGGCTCCAAAAACTATTTGGTTCTTCATTTCACCATGCTATGATCATTAATTTTGTATTTTAATTCCAAGAAGAAAATTACACATCCTTCTTTGAAATCTCCCTCCACTCTGCACGTAACATAGGCTGGAGGTGATTCCAACAGAGATACAGAAAAGAATATGGGTACATTTGAGAAAGATAATCAACTGTATCGCCAGAACTTGAAAACAACTTTTTTTGTGGCACTTAGGATTGAACCCAGGGGCATTCTACCTCCAAGCTACACCCCCAGCCCTATTTTTTATTTTTATTTTTTATTTTGAAACAGGATCTCTGAGAGGTTGCTGTGAGTTTCGCTAAGTTGCTGAGGCTATCCTCAAACCTAGGATCCTCCTGTTTCAGCCTCCCAAGTATTGGGATTACAGGTGTGCGTCACCATGCATGGCTGAAGAGAACATTTTGTAAAAGGAAAATATGTACAAAAAATTCAATGATGAACTATAGGGTCTTAAAGACTACTTAAAGCAAGTGCCAAGACAATACCTAAAACAAATAAGCAATGTGAAATACCCAAAAGTAATAAGGGCTTGAAGTAAGAAATCGACACTATGAGCTGGGCATGGTGGTGAACACCTGTAATCCTAGTACTTGGGAGGCTGAGACAGGAGGATCACAGGTTCAAGGCCAGCCTCAGCAACTTAGTGAGACCCTCAGCAACTTAGCAAGACCCTGTTTCAAAATAAAAAATAAAAAGGGCTGGTGGTGTAGCTCGGAGATAGAATGCCCCTGGGTTTAACTCCCAGTACCCCCCTCAAAAGTCCTGTCTCCATGTGATGCCCAAAGCAGATACAAAAGGTACCATCACGTTAGGAAAATAAGACTGAGCTCTAAACGCACAATATGATTTCTTTGACATATCTAAGCTGAGTAACTTAAATACCCTTCTCACTCTCAATCTCTTCCTTGCTCATCCTCATCTACTGCATTAATTCCCTACTTCTGCTGTTAAAAGTTACCTCACACTTCGTGGTTTAAAATAACGCAAATTATCTTATAGGTCTGAACTTCGGAAGCTCAAAATGGATTTCACGAAGCAAGAATCAAGGTGTTAGGCATGCACGTCCTGCGGGAGGTTCTAGGGAGGAGACATTTCCTTGCCTTTTCTAGCTCCTAAGGTCTCCCCCCACCCCCGTCCCCAGCCTCTTTCTGTTTTCGAAGCCAGCAATGGCTGTCCAAGTGTTTCTCACATCGTGTGTCACTGTGTTGTTAGCTCTTTTGCCTGCCTCTCCACATGTAAAGACTCTTAAGATTACACTGGGCCCACCCCGATAATCCACCCAATCTCTTTATCTGATGGTCAGATGATGAACCACCTGACTTCCATCTGCGGCTTTTATTCCTTCTTGTCACATAACACATGTCAGGTTTCAGGGACGAGGACTTGGCAGCTTTGAGTAGGGGGCCAGTCTGTCTATACCACAACTACCCAGTTAAAAAACACTCTAGGTAATGTTTCCCGTACTGGTATGACAGGGTGGATCTTTTCCAAGTTGTAAAGTCTATTGTTCTCCATCTCTTATACTCACCAACCTGATTAAGAACTATATTAAGTTGCCACAGTGAAAGTCTATATTAAGTTAATTTAGGAGTGATGTAGGAGGGAAAGAATCCTACAGCCTTCTCTAAAGCATCTTAGCGTAAAACTGAAGACAACGAAATCCAGAGCAATTTCTAGTTGTTAATGTCTCAGCAAGCTGATATTCTTTTCTCAAATTGATGTTCTCCATGCAATATTACTATAAACATTACTTATTATATGACCGGAGAAATGAAGGGAGGGAAAAGTAATCATTTGTCTTGAGTTATTGTGTAAAATAATAAAAATATAACCAGCTGCTTTCAGTTAAGTCAGTCCCAGGCAGGAGGCACGGATTTGGAAGATCTGAATTAGCCTAGAAACCCACAATTGTTTTACAGTAATTAAGGATATCGCTAGCTCTTCCAAGCAATACTGTAAATTGCTAAACATAAAATACAAGTCCTGCTCTAAACTAACCTATTTATGTAAATTCATTTTATTAAGAATATTTATGATATGTATCACTTTTATGTGTTGGGGGGGATACTGGAGATTGAACCCAGGGGTGTTCTATCTCTGTGATACAATCCCAGCCCTATTTTTAAATTTTTTTTATTTTGAAACAGGGTCTCACTAGGTTGCTGAGGGCCTTGCTGAATTGCTGAGGCTGGACTTGAACCTGTGATCCTGCTGTCTCAGCTTCCCAAGTACTGGGATTACAGGTGTGCGCCACCAAGCCTGGCTTATATTACCTTTTAAATGAATGGAGAGGCCAGGGCGCGGTGGCATACATCTGTATTGCCAGTACTTGGGAGGCTGAGTCAGGAGGATTACAGGTTTGAGGCCAGCCTCAGCAATTTAGTGAGACTGTTTCAAAATGAAAAATAAAGAAGGGCAGGGTGTAGAATAACCTCTGGGTAGAATAACCCTGGGTTCAATCCCCAGTACCAAAAGAAAGAAAAAAGAAGAAGAAAGAAAAAAATGAAGAGATTTTGAGTGACAAAAGGAGCATATCAATCTATCTGGTATTAAACTCCCCCAAATTGTAGCTTTAATACAGTTATTTCCTTCCTTCCTTCCTTCCTTCCTTCCTTCCTTCCTTCCTTCCTTCCTTCCTTCCCTAGTGTGGTACCCAGGGCCATTCTACCTCTGAGCTACATCTCCAGCCCTATTTTATTTTTTATTTTGAAACAGGGTCTCACTAAGTTGCAGAAGACCTCACTAAATTGCTGGCCATGAATCTGTGATTCTCCTGTCTCAGCCTCCCAAGTACTGGGATTACAAGTGTGTGACACCACACCCGGCTTACACTGTCTTTTCCAAACAAACAAACAAACAAACAAACAAACAAATAAACAAGCAAGCAAGCAAGCAAGCAAACTTACTCCTTCAACCAGTCTCAGACCTTGAAGAAGTCAGAAAGACTGGATCCATTATTATCATCATAACCTCATTCTATTAAGCAACAGTTCTACTTTCCATTCTAAGCAAGTGTCTAGATCATCAAGTTATACATTTAAAAAATTTTTTTTGTGGTACTGGGGATTGAACCCAGAGGCATCATACCTCAAAGCTACACCCCCAGCCCTTTTTTATTTTTTTGTTTTGAAACAGGGTCTCACTAGGTTGCTGAGAGTCTCGCTACATTGCTGAGGCTGTCCTCAAACCTGTGATCCTCCTGTCTCAGCCTCCCAAGTACTGGGATTACAAGCGTGTGCTACCACGCCCGGCTACAGTTAGACCATTCCTAACATTCAAAGGCTCTCTTTTCCTTCAAAGCAGGCTTCCTCCAACTTAACATTTCAATTTACCCAATATTTAAAACATTGCTTAATAGTGGTAAGTCAAATCCCAAATACAGTGTCTCAAATTTACATGTCAAGTGTAGGTTTCCGGGGTACGGGTTTAAGAAACATTCTTGTCCTATACATCATCTCCAACTCCTTTCTTTAAGGAGTAAGATTGTTTACCCATTGGCCTTTTCTTTTTCTTCCTTCTTTCAGAGTACTAAACGGAAGGCACTCCTTCAAGCGCATGCGAAGTGTACCCCACCCTGTGTTTTATGAATGCTGTCATCACGAGCAGATTTGGGGTCTAGCCAGGGAGAAGTCACGCTATCTTGCAAGCACATCACTGACTAGGAACAATAGGGAACGTGAAAGGGCGAGTGATGCCCTCTGCATAAAGCCTGCAGGCCGGAAGGGCCGCAGGCTGGAGATGCTGAACCCGCAGCAGGCCCCATGCATCGATGCATCGCAGCGTCTTGTGCTTGGAGTCTACGATGGGGAATCTAGGGAGAAACGGATTAGGATGTACACTGAAGACTGCAGTTCCTCTGTCTTCAATTTCACTAAAGAACAAGTTATTCGTTGGAGTTCTTTCCAGAGCTTCAGCTTATAGGCAACGTGGACATTTATTTTTCTAAACAGATTGACATGGAATGTGAAAATAAATTCTACGACATGTAAGGCATTAACAATAATTATAATAATGAAAGTAATCTGATCATTTTTGAATGTCCATTATATTTAATAAAGCAGCCTTAAAGTGTCCCTCTCTCCCCCAGTTTACAAAACAGAATGATTTGCCAAACTTTTCACTGTTTATCTTCAACTGCTCCCCTCTCCTTTATAGTCAGGCTGTGGCTAAGTTCTGCAAAAATCTGAGTCCTTATTCAGACTATATTTGAATTCAGGGTGGGGGTTGGAGGACAATTGTGATTTTAAGCTTTTTTTCTTAAATTGAAAACTTCAGCTTTGTTGGAAACTATAGGGAAAATAGCTCTGAGTCTCTTTCATCTATCATGTTAATTTATGAAGATGTAATTATCGGGCTAATGGTTTCCAGTTCTGCATGTTAAGGAGCTTGGAACTTGCCACTCTAACCAAACAAGTAAAAGGCTACACCAGGGCCTCAGGCTGGAAACTCGGGCAGAGTTCCTATATTTTGCAGTCGTAAGAATTCCTTCTCCTATAGGAACCTTATTAGCTCTTAATGCCTTCAGCTGATTAGGTGAGGCTCCCCATATTTTTGGAGAGGAATATGTTTACTCCAAGTTTACTGAGTTAAATGTTAATCATACCTAAAAACAAATACCTTCATTGGATATCTGGGTACCACAACCTAATCAAGTTGTTATATAAAATTAGCCATCAGAGTGGGTCTTTTAAATTATAATGATTCTAATGGGTGTGTAGTAGTATTTCACTCTGGTTTTAATTCGTATTTTTACAGTGGCTAATGATGTTGAACACATTTTTGTGTACTTACTGGACATTCATATATTTTACTTTGTAAAGTTCCTACTTAGGTATTTACTTTTGTTTGTCTTTTTGATACTTAGTTAAAGGAATTTAACTATATTCAAGTCCTTTGTTAGGTATGTGCATAGAATCTCTGGCCTAATTCCAAATTCCTAGGAGAGAGAACTGTATTTTCCTAGCTCGGGTTGGGTGTCCATTCTAGGACAATCTACTGTGGCAGTCAGGGTGAGGGTTAAGGAAAACACATGGTACAAAAATGGCCTACAAAACCATTCCCTCCACAAGAAAGACCTTGCATCTCTCTCTTTTTTTAATGTTTAATTTTGAAATATCTGTACATTTACAGGAAATTGCAAAAAAATGTGTAGAGGGGAATCACACAAATTTCACAGCACCTCCTCCAGTGTTGACATCTTGCATAATAATAGTACAATATCAAAACCAGGAAACTGACTGGGGCACATTCCAGAGCTTGCTGAGCTGTGACCATTTATACACGCATTCGTGAGTGTATCGTTCTTTGCAAATCGCATATGTGTAGCTTTGTGTAACTCCCACCTCCATCAAGACACGGGACTGGTCAGTCAGCACACAGTTCCCTCGTGCTGTGCGCTATGTGTTTGCAGCTACTAATCCTTATAGCTACGAATCCCCCAATCCCTAATCTGACAACACTAATATTTATTTCTATCCTTATTGTTTTATTTCCAGAGCATTATCTAAGTGAACTCACATACTATATAAGTTTTAAAAACTGGCTTTTTCCATTTAATATAATTTGTGTTTCATCCAAGCTTGTTGCATGTATCAATAGTCCCTCCCTTCCTTCCTTCCCTCCTTCCCTCCTTCCTTCCTTCCTTCCTTCCTTCCTTCCTTCTTTCCTTCTCTGCATTGTATTACATGATGTGGATGTATCACCGTTTGCCACAGTTTGTTTAACCATTGACAATTAGAAATTGGTACTGGAACCGGGCATGGTGGCACACGCTTGTAATCCTAGGACCTGGGTGGCTGAGACAGGAGGATCGCAGGTTCACAGCCAACCTCAGCAACTTAGTGAGGCCCTCTGCAACTTAGTGAGACCCTGTTTCAAAAAATAAAATAAAAAAATAGGGCTGTGAGTGTGTCTCAGAGGTAGAATGCCCCTGGGTTCAATCCCCAGTACCACAAAAAAAAAAAAAAAGAAAGAAAGGAAGAAAAAAAAAAGAAATTGGTCCCAGAAACTTAAATTCGGAAGTGATTATTGTTTCATGTTATGAGCTTAGATTCAGTGATTATCCTGGAAGAGTGCAGAGAGAGAAGAAAGAGATCAAGACATTTCCACTTCAAGAGAGGAGGACAAGGTAAAAAAAAGACTGAGTAGTTGCACTCTGTGAAGGTAGAGAGAGACCAAGTGAGTATAAAACAATGAAGTCAAGGGAGAAGAGTCAATAAAAAAGTAGGCACTTGTGTGGAATGCTACTGAGAAGTCAAATGAGAAACACTTTGGGCTTGGCTTGGTGCTTACACTTGTAATCCCAGTACATGGGAAGCTGAGACAGGAGGATTGTAGGTTCAAAATGAGGCCAGCATTAGAGAGGCCCTCTAGAATGTCCCTGGGTTCAATCCCCAGTACTACACCACACACATACACACACACACACACACACACACACACACACACACACACACACACACCACACATATTGGGAGAATGGCTGAAATTAAGCAAATGGTCTACATGCACTAGAGGAAGAGTATCTGAGGAGTGACTATAATGGGCAAGGGAATCAGAGGAAGGAAATGGAGAGATGACACGGGAGATGGATGAGGATGGGATGAGGTTGATGGGTCAGTGGGCCCACTGGAACTGGTGAGTCACATGTCAGAGTGTCTGTGCTAAAATAGTGGGGGGAAGCGTTGGGGGTGAAGGAGCAAGCTTGAAACGGAGATTCTGGAGGTGGTATGATGATGGCAAGATCAAGGTATGTGTGACAGTGGGGAATATGGTGGGAGAGGGCCTCACAGGAATGGAGAAGGCCGAGGAAGAGAGGCCAGGCGAGATGGTGAAGCTGTGGTCCGGGAGGATACTGAAATTACCAAGAAAATGTCAAGAGTAGGGGTGCGAAGGAAGCCAATTTGCCCAGTGGAGTAAAACATCTTCCTTTTTGAACTTCCTCTTTAATTTTGTACCTCAGTATCCATCCTTCCTTCCTTCCTTCCTTCCTTCCTTCCTTCCTTCCTCCCTTCCTCCCTCCCTCCCTCCCTCCCTCCTTCCTTCCCTCCCTCCCTTCCTTCTTTCCTTCCTTCTTCCTTCCTCTTTCTTCTTCTTCTTTTTTTTGGTGGTACTGGAGATTGAATTCAGGGGCATTCTAGCTCTGAGCTATACTGCCAGCCCTATTTTATTGTTTTAATTTTAAACAAGGTCTCCTTAAGTTGTGAGGGCCTTGCTAAATTGCTGAGTTTTGTACAGAATATTTTCTCAATAAATTATGGTTGGATGAATTAATGAAGCATCCCCAGGCCCTTAAAAAATATACAAAAGACCTGTCATCACGACATATCCAGGTTAATGAAGCAATGTTTTAACCTTCAATGCCTTAATATACCAACATTAGGTTCCTGAAAATCTATTTATGAATCTTAATCCAATCATTTATTTTGCTTACTAATTCAGAGAGGTAATCACAATAAAAGTTATACTGATTCTCACATAATGAAAAAAAATCAGTTATTGCAGGCTTAAACACAGCTTTCAACAATAATGTCCTAAAAATACATGAATAAGAATCCCCAATAAATAAGTAATATACAGTACCATAAAATGTTGGCTGACAATGAGATGTGGCAAACTATTATCAACATTTTTATTATTTCATTTATGTAATTAATGCTCAGAAACATTTGCTGTTTGATTTTTTTTAAAGAAAGGACATTCATGAGAACAAAAATACAACTCTTTTCCTGTCAAGAGCGCTTTACAGCTCTTTCTAAGATACCAGCCTCTTTGTAGGGTTCTTAGTTATAGGTACTTAAAATTAATTATAAATCAAAGTCTCTGCCTTTCACTTTATCTAAGTGAATACTTGTTTTTAATAGCCTTTCTTTTTTACTCTTATTCCTCCTAAGAGGAGTTAAACAGTGATCCTGAGCTGAGGTTTTCCTGAAAATGTGCAAATGTTCAAGTAAGGAAATAGTAACAGATTTCAAAAATGGAAGAGTTCTGATCTAAAATTAGGAAAACAAAATAGAGAAAATAAACTTATCAGAAGACTTAAAAAATCACTACAAGAAAAAATAAATTAAAAGGAGCAGCATTAGGGTATCCAGGCTCAATTGAATGCATATATTGAATTGTTTTGTCAAGATACAAAATGCACATATTGAATTGGCTTATCAAGACTTGGATAAAATTAATGTGTAAAATGGATTTAAGCATTTTGAAGAGGCTTTTTATAAGGCTACAATTACTTTTTTGCACTGCGGTATGGATGGCTAAATCATTCTGTGCAACAGAAAAATCCAAGAAAATAGGTCATTATCCAAGTACAGTTCAGTAACTCATTAACCTCAAAGCAAAATCCATTGGGTACCAGCCCTGCAGTAACCAAGGATGATATCTCCTTCAAAAGTTTAAATCCAAATTTGAATATGTTTCCTTCTTTGTTATTGCTTATTTTAAATATAAAATTTTTTGTTGCATAGATTTGGCTTGTTATTATTCATATAAACAAATTCTGGAATATTTTTCTACAAAATATTCTTATTTTGAGATAGGTCTACAGTGTCTCCACCACCTTAATACATTTGGTATTTTGATTTAAAAGCAAGTTGTAACAGTCACATTAAATTTGCATTCCAAGTGAAAAAGGGAAATCTCTTATATAATGTTTTAACCAACAATTATACTTTCTATTGATTTTAGAAATTTAAATCTATGATAGCCTCTTTTATTGGTGTGGGTACAAGTTTAAGAACCTTAGGTAATAAAACAAACTGTTAGAAGTGATTCTACCTTGTGAATATAGATTCAAATTATTTTTTTCAGGGCTACTTTTAAAAGGCATGAAATGAGTCTGCACTAAACATTCATTTAAAAATGCACATGTACCCTTTTTTGGTTGTATGATAACCGATAAATGTCCCAAAATTCTTTTAAAATTCCCCGACCTTAGTTCTAATGCCTGCGTCATGGAAGACACCTTGGAAACAATGACAGTGTTAAAAATGGCAGCATTTTGTCAGCTGGTAGCAGTGTTTAAGTGTTCAAAGTCTCTGCTTTTGTACTTATTAAAACATGATATGCACTAAAATTCAAGAAAAAGATGTCAAAACTCATTTCCCACCGGCTTAGTAAAAAGAATAAAAACTGTTCTCCTTTTTAACCCAAAGCTAACAACACAACTTTAAAGTAGTGACACCAAAAATCTTCGCAAGTGTGACCCTGTCCTCTACAACAAGAGAACTGCCTTCCTGACAGAGCATAAGGCGGTCGATATAAATATTATTAAATAATTAAGTTAAGAGAAGTGGTTCATAGAAATAACTATCATGGGTAGACATCTACAGTTCGGTGGAAGGTCCCTTTAGCAGCACCGCGGGGTTGATGTCCTCTAGTCTGGAGTGGGAAGCACTGGCATTAAAGGTGACCATTTTGGTGGCTGTGATATTGCACATTGAACGATGTAAAGGGACAGCCCTTCACATTATTGCAGATGAGAGACTGAAGGGAGGCAGTGTTGATGATTTTAAAACCTACTTCTCCTCCAAAGGTGCTCGGCTTCCAGTAGTTAGGGGAACAGATAGGATTGCCCATCAGTCCTTTCAAGGAGAATGGTGCTCCCATTTCCACAATGGTCTCACCAAAGATGGCATCTGGGCGGGGCTTTTCTACCAGAAGGGCAGGGTACAGCTCCATGGCATCGATGTCACCATAGAGGGCTTCCAGCTCTGCGGCCATTTCCTTCTCTCCTGGGAAGGTGATGAAGACAATCAATGTGAAACGTGACAGACTCAAAAATGGTTTTATCCTTTCACTCAATTTGCTTTTGACTTCCCTGCTCTTTCCATTTGACCCTTGATTATTTGAAGAAGATTAGAAACGGTTTCTCACCTGTTAGTTCTTCAAATGATTTGTAGGGCTTCAGGGAAAAGCGTTTGCGGTACTCGTTGAAAGGCTGGTATTTCATCTCCCTGCTGTGATCAATGGAGGCTTTTGCCACTCTTTCTACTGCAAGAGGGACATTCCGGCCACCAGCAACCTGTGGATGACGAATGGAACTGTCAAACAAGTTTTAGGCATCCTTCCTCCTTCCACTTGAAAAACACTCTTTAGGTACAAAGTAGGTAAGAGACCTAAACTCTTTTTATCTCTTGGAGAGATGCTTACATACATTTCAACAGCAGTTGTGCTTAAGAGTCAATGGGGCACTGGTCTAGAATTAATTGCCTTTTAAAATTATAAAAAATTACTGGGAGTGGTGGTACATGCCTGTAATCCAAGTACTTAGGAGGCTGAGACAGGAGGATGGCAATTTAGAAGCCAACCTCAGCAAGTTAAGAAGATATTGTTTCCAAATAAAAATAAAATAGGGCTTAGGGTAGAGCTAGGAGTTAGAATGCCTCCTCGGTTCAATCCTCAGTCACACACACACACACACACACACACACACCCACACACAATTATGTATATATAATCACCTGCTATTCAAGTCTTAAATATCTATTTCTATAAACTATAAGATCCTATCTAATTTTCAGGTATGGGTACATACTATTACTTGACAACTGTAGACTAAAACTTCAAAAAAAATTTTAGGCTTCTTGTTTGAAGAAAAAAATTTCTAGTAAAATAGTTGATTATTCTTTTAGTAGCTTTAGTAAAAAATAATTTCTGTGGCAGAAGTTCTAAAGTTACTGACCAGTCTTTTCTTTTTCAGTAATAATGCTTACCCTGCCAGCAATTTGCTTGGTGAACGATTCAACAAACTGGGTGAGTCCGTGCTCCAGTAATATAGAGTTGTTGTAGAGAAACTGTTTATAGTTGTACTCTTGGTCATCAATTTGAAAGGTGTCGGGCAGAAGGGGATGCCAGTGATAGAGTGTGTTAAACTCAGCAGCAATCCGGTTTTGGTACTGGAATTGTTGGTTGAAAAGCAGCTCTGGGTCGAACTTCAGTTTGAAGTGATAGCCACTCAAATGCTGGACATAGTCTTCGATCACAATCTTGATGGTCTCTCCTATTTGCACAAAACAAAGAATTTAAAACCTTAGCTCTTTCTGATCACAAACTTTCGAGCAATTGAAATGCGCTTTGGTTAATTTGCTATTCCTTTGCTCCTATTTAGTTTTTACTTCATTATTTCAAAACAAAAGGTAATGTTACTACGTTATTAATAATGTAACTACATTATTAATAGTAATGTAGTTAATGATAATGTAACTACATCATAAATAATATTAATAACTTCATTATTAATCGTGCCCTGGACTGAATTAACAGGGCACAATTTTTCATTTACAACATTCCCTTGGAATTCCTGAAAGCATAGCAAAGGTAACAAATTAGTTACTCTGGGGAAGGGGGCTTTTTGTAAATTATTTTTCTTGCTCACCTATCAGTATTAGCCTGGTCGTCTGGAATAAGCGCTCGTCATCCCACTCCGGATGCTCCTGTTTAAGAATGTCGCACACTCTGTTGTGTTCCCGCAGCCAGATAGTGGCATACATCATCAGACCAGGCACCAGACCAAAGACCTCCTGGCCCACAGCAAACCGCAGGTGTTCAGGGATATGAGGCGGGTACAGCATGTCTACCTGAGTATCTTTGACGGTGGGAGGGTACATCTCTCCATTAATTATCTGAAAAGTGACAGTAAAATACACATTAGTAAAAGGTTAAAAAAACAACTGATCACTAGAGATTTTAAAATACAAGTGTAGGTGGTGGGTCATAACTCTTAATCGTCAAAGGGAACACACCTGATATTTCAGTTTTCCATCTTTGAAAAGGCGCAGTTTATGCTGTCTATCCAGAGTTTCACCATAGATATGGCTTAAGTCCACCTGGAAAATTATGGGAAAAATTCAGTTTGTTGCTGTTGAACAATCTTACATAAAATCTGTATATACTTTATCATTAAATAATTTGATGATTTAACTTTCTTTAACATTTTTCAAGAGCACATTGTTTTTCATAGCCACAAAATACTAAATTTGTTTATTCTTCAGAGGTACAAGCCTATACAGGTTTCTTGTGTTTAAAGGCATTAGTATCCCATTTGGATCTTAAGAATATTATAAGCCAGGTGTGGTGGTGCACACCTGTAATCCCAGTACTTAGGAGGCTGAGATAGGAGAATTGCAAGTTCAAAGCCAGCCTCAGCCACTTAGTGAGACCCTCTGCAACCTAGTGAGACTCTGTGTTTCAAATAAAAAAAAAAATAAGATAGGTACGGGATATAGCTCAGAGGTAGAATGCCCCTGGGTTCAATCCCCAGCACCACACACACACACACACACACACACACACACACACACAAAATATTATATGCTTCACTCTAATCATATGGTATTTGCCAAAAAAAGTATTAGAAAATGAGGGCTGGGAATGTAACTCAGTGGTAGGATAGTTGCCTAACATGCATGGGGCTCTGGGTTAGATCCCTAGCACCTCAAAAAAAAAGGTATTATAAAGTGTATTATTGATACAAAAATTTTAATACATTGAAGCAACATTATTGAGTTTCAAGAGTTAATAATTCTGTAAAAGTCTCACCATACCGTACTTAAAAGCACCATGATCATCATAAAAAATGTTTTAGAAGACATGACACTTTGCACTACTAAAATTTTTTATAATAAAAATGTAAGGAAATTTACTAATAAAAATACCTCCATTTATGTGTGAGTTTGTATGTATTTGCATGTATGTGTGTGGGTGTCTGTGTATATATATTTTAACTAAGCCAGTAAATTAGAAAAGTCTAGGTTTTTATAGACATGATATTTTTAAAAAATGAGGTCAAATTATCAGAAATGGCAAAAAAAGTTAGCATTTCATTCTGATTTGCTCTAATGCTGATCTGACTCTCTTACCCCATGGCCCAGTCCTGTGGTGAATGCTGGTCCTCGCTTAGTATCGGTCTTGAAAAACTGATGGGTGAAGTGCTGGGCAAAGAAGGTAAACATCATATTCGTGCCTTGAGGGTCAGGAATGAACTTTCTTCTTAGGAGAACTTTTTCCAGAAGCAGTTTTGAATCAGGAAGCTTCTTCTTCCCTAAAAAATGAGAAAGGTAAAATAAAAATCCACATCTATTAAGGAAGCTGATAGTGACTGTCGACCTATGGGGACACCCATCACTTTCAGGGGAAATACAGTTGTGAAGAGGATCATAACATAAATGAAACAATTCATTTTGGGAACGGTTTCTTATTAAATAATTTTGTCTATTTTAGGTAGCATTAATTCAGTTTTAATGAAACATTTAAAAAAAATTTTTTTTTGCGGTACTGGGGATTGAACGCGGGGGCGTTCTACCTCCGCGCTACTCCCCCGGCCCTATTTTTTTTTATACTTTATTTTGAAACCAGGTCTCACGAAGTTGCAGAGGGCCTCACTAGGGGGAGAGAGAGAGAGAGAGAGAGAGACAGAAAGAGAGAGAGAGAGAGCTGAGGCTGGCCGCGAACCCGGATCCTCCGGTCTCCGCCTCCCAAAGTACTGGGATTACAAGCGTGCACCACCACACCCGGCCCTTTTAAAATTTTTAGGAAGTTATGGGACATTAAAATGATTGGGACATTATAGCAAAATGCCCATTTATTTTTATGGGATACTTTACATAGATTCATGCTTTTAAAAAACTCTAAGGATATCTGTAATAAAGGGGAAAAGCTATGCTATTAACAAATAAATGATAGTTTAAGGTTGAATTTCCTAGGTAGCAGTTCAAGCCCTACTGCAGTTATTACATCTCTAACCATTTCTTCTCACTCACCTTTCACACCCATGGGTGTTGGGCAGTCATCGGCCACAGGAGGAAGGGCTCGGGTGTAGTAGGAGAGGTTAGAGAAGGCTTCCCAGTTCTTGTAGCCATAGTGGGCATTATAAGTTGGTGGACTGTCAATAAACTGTGTTCTGGCTGAAATTTGCAAAGAAAAATAATTGCATTATTGGTTCTCAGATGCAAAACCAATCAGTGCTTTTTTTTAAAAAATATACAATGTGCAAAGTAGTGCAAAGATTAAATTGAACTTCAAAAAAAGAAAAAAGCCGGGCATGGTGGCGCACGCTTGTAATCCCAGTACTTTGGGAGGCGGAGACCGGAGGATCCGGGTTCGCGGCCAGCCTCGGCTCTCTCTCTCTCTGTCTCTCTGTCTCTCTCTCTCTCTCTCTCCTTAGTGAGGCCCTCCGCAACTTCGTGAGACCCAGTTTCAAAATAAAGTATAAAAAATAG